>JAUCBJ010003621.1:0-30273 GCA_032718475.1 Nemertoderma westbladi | reverse complement strand
CCGCAACAGAACGAACCGCAGCCCACCGCAACAGAACGAACCGCAGCCCACCGCAACAGAACGAACCGCAGCCCACCGCAACAGAACGAACCGCAGCCCACCGCAACAGAACGAACCGCAGCCCACTGCAACAGAACGAACCGCAGCCCACTGCAACAGAACGAACCGCAGCCCACTGCAACAGAACGAACCGCAGCCCACCGCTACAGAACGAACCGCAGCCCACCGCAACAGAACGAACCGCAGCCCACCGCAACAGAACGAACCGCAGCCCACCGCAACAGAACGAACCGCAGCCCACCGCAACAGAACGAACCGCAGCCCACTGCAACAGAACGAACCGCAGCCCACCGCAACAGAACGAACCGCAGCCCACTGCAACAGAACGAACCGCAGCCCACCGCAACAGAACGAACCGCAGCCCACTGCAACAGAACGAACCGCAGCCCACCGCAACAGAACGAACCGCAGCCCACCGCTACAGAACGAACCGCAGCCCACCGCTACAGAACGAACCGCAGCCCACTGCAACAGAACGAACCGCAGCCCACTGCAACAGAACGAACCGCAGCCCACTGCAACAGAACGAACCGCAGCCCACCGCTACAGAACGAACCGCAGCCCACCGCAACAGAACGAACCGCAGCCCACCGCAACAGAACGAACCGCAGCCCACCGCAACAGAACGAACCGCAGCCCACCGCAACAGAACGAACCGCAGCCCACTGCAACAGAACGAACCGCAGCCCACCGCAACAGAACGAACCGCAGCCCACTGCAACAGAACGAACCGCAGCCCACCGCAACAGAACGAACCGCAGCCCACTGCAACAGAACGAACCGCAGCCCACCGCAACAGAACGAACCGCAGCCCACCGCTACAGAACGAACCGCAGCCCACCGTCACCCATCAGACAAGTGTTAATCTACTGATTAAATCACGTTATGATGTAGTTAACCTATTATTAGTGTCCTGTAGGTTGTTATGGCTTATCATTAATTTGCACTGCCGGTGACTGGCGATTATTAACATAAATATAGCATTGCCTCCATCTTTCAGCCATTTGTGACCATTAAATTCTTCCAATGGTATAGATGTTGCGTATAAGTCCCATTTACGTAGTATGTAATGGAGAAGGGACGTCCACCACGCTACCCTCTGCTCATAACAACACCACAGCTTGCATTCCGGATTGCGTTCTATAAACTGATACATTACCATGGCAACTTCCTCAAACATTTCTGAGTCGAAGAAACAATCGGATGCTAGAAGAATGTCCGGCGCGCCGCAAAGTGGCGGTATAAGTAGCCCCCAAGTGAGCGGCTGTACTCGGGCCACAGCCGGAGATCCGTTGACTGACAGACTGTGACGACACCGGTCCAACGAGCCGGCGCAACCAGGCGAATCCGTTATCGTGACTGTCGACGCTCCGAGACGGGTTGCTAGGATACTAGGCAACGCCGTCCCCGCACCTATTTCTAGGACATGCTGACCGATAATCGAGTCCCGGTTGCCCCATAAGTACTGAGAGAGAACCGTTGCGCATGGCCAGGTGTATGTCCCGTAACTTTCTATTGTCGGCGCTTCAGGTATAGTAACGACAATATCATCGGCCTCACCGAAAGTAAATAACTTTGTAAATATTGCTGGACTTTCAGCATTAATGTCACCATCGTATGTACTTGTATTGGGATCACTTTTGGATGAACCAGTCATAAGTTCATCCCCGGTATGCATGCCGTCGTCTATTTCTTATTTTATGCATTACTTGAAACAAAGAAGTACACTAGATTACTAAAATTTTGAAACAGTTCAAAGATTATATTTGCCTTATTTGCTTTGTAACATGATACAATAAAAATATATGATGTTAATGAATAATGAATGATGACTGTATTTCTATAATAATTATACCGCACAATATTATATTTGAGTTATGCAAATTTGAATTTCCCGCTAACAGTGACACAAAATGCATCAGAAACGACATTGAAAATCCAAGGCAATCTAAGGTGATGGTCGGTCTTGCATATCTAAATTTTGTGTCGTTATCATCGCAACCTGAAATTTGTTTAGAGAATAAAGTAAGGTACAGTATTAACATTTAATTTAATTTAATTGCGCCTCGGGAATGGCATTAAACCGGTAAAAAAACATATGATAAGTAATAAAAATATAATTAATTAATAAAATATAAAGAGTTAAAAATATTATTAACATTTAGAGAAATGCTAGGCACGGCACCATCAAACAGATCTTATCACAGATAACAACCCTACTGGCCAAAATACGAGGACATCAACAAATCTTTAATGGTATACTCACTCAACTCATACTGTTTGTGTCAATAGGTCTTTTAGTTAGTTAAACTACCGGTACCCCAACTCACTCAGCTCATACTGTTTGTGTCAATAGGTCTTTTAGTTAGTTAAACTATCAGTACCCCAACTCACTCAGCTCATTTGTGTCAATAGGTCTTTTAGTTAGTTAAACTACAGGTACCTCAACTCACTCAGCTCATTTGTGTCAATAGGTATTTTAGTTAGTTAAACTACAGGTACCTCAACTCACTCAGCTCATTTGTGTCAATAGGTATTTTAATTAGTTAAACTACCAGTACCCCAACTCACTCAGCTCATACTGTTTGTGTCAATAGGTCTTTTAGTTAGTTAAACTACAGGTACCTCAACTCACTCAGCTCATTTGTGTCAATAGGTATTTTAGTTAGTTAAACTACAGGTACCTCAACTCACTCAGCTCATACTGTTTGTGTCAATAGGTATTTTACTGTAGTTAGTTAAACTGCCGGTACCCCAACTCCCTCAGCTCATTTGTGTCAATAGGTCTTTTAGTTAGTTAAACTACAGGTACCTCAACTCACTCAGCTTATACTGTTTGTGTCAATAGGTATTTTAGTTAGTTAAACTACCGGTACCCCAACTCACTCAGCTCATTTGTGTCAATAGGTCTTTTAGTTAGTTAAACTACAGGTACCCCAACTCACTCAGCTCATTTGTGTCAATAGGTCTTTTAGTTAGTTAAACTACAGGTACCTCAACTCACTCAGCTTATACTGTTTGTGTCAATAGGTATTTTAGTTAGTTAAACTACCAGTACCCCAACTCACTCAGCTCATACTGTTTGTGTCAATAGGTATTTTAGTTAGTTAAACTACCGGTACCCCAACTCACTCAGCTCATTTGTGTCAATAGGTCTTTTAGTTAGTTAAACTACAGGTACCCCAACTCACTCAGCTCATTTGTGTCAATAGGTCTTTTAGTTAGTTAAACTACAGGTACCCCAACTCACTCAGCTCATTTCCCAGTTAAACATGAGTATGTGTTTCATATATGGTTGCCATAAATAATTCGACATGTGATACATATATGTAAATGTTACAGTGTTGTCAAATGTGATCCATATGTGGAATGTTCACATGTGATACACATATGTTTTTTATGTGACAAGTGTGACAAAAAGAGTAAAAATTTAAACTGAGACCGACACTGGTGTGGGTCTGCATTTCCTATAGAGAGGTGGAGCGGGGGGGGGGGGGGGGTAGCCTACCTCAGTACCATTATCCTATCCAATCCTACACCCTATCCTACGGCCCTATACCTACCCTATACATTTAGAGAAGGAAGCATCGGAGTATATATGACAATATTTAATCCATAGTGATATGAGAGTATCCTTAATAGATTTTGGTGATGATCCGTAAATTCGTATTCTATTAGTTAGATTTAATTAAGTTATCTAATTTCCAGCTATAATAGATTATTCATTTTGATAAATCTTCGAAAATTAATTAATTCTAAGATCATATAATTGCTCATATGATATTTTATATCTAATTTTAAGACATCTTTTCCCTACAACATATATATACCACATATGAAACATATGTTCAATTTTTTAACGGGATAAGAATCTTGCAATAGGCCTGCCTACCTTACGGATGGTATAGTGCAAGTATGTTATCTGTCTATGTCTGTACCCCTTACTGATACTTAGCAGCGCAGATGACAATGCACAACCACAACCTGACAAGTGAAAACCACCATACAGCCATACATATGTTTGTCTAATTCTGTTAATACAGCACTGTACAGTACAA
This sequence comes from Nemertoderma westbladi, assembly GCA_032718475.1. Taxonomy (NCBI): domain Eukaryota; kingdom Metazoa; phylum Xenacoelomorpha; order Nemertodermatida; family Nemertodermatidae; genus Nemertoderma; species Nemertoderma westbladi. Next base: position 26,155 of record JAUCBJ010003621.1, on the reverse strand, counting down.
TGCAAATGCACAGCACAATGTGCATAGTGCAAGGCAGAAAGCAGGCAAGTCACACACTGCATCACTGAACAATTGAGTGGACTATGATAAGCGGTAGGCTTATGCAACGCATTATGCTGTTATGGGTAAAATATAAAATAATTTGCGATTCACTAGCTAAACTGCAAGCGACACGACGTGGTTAAGAAGAAAGATTGCAGGATCAGACTATGAAATGCCTATCATTTTAAGAATGTGTCCCACCACCAGCCCTCAAATGCAATAAACAAAACAATTGGACGATCGACTATGGTTACTTCAATTTAGTGTCCATACAGCCTTCACAGATCATTTAAACCTTATAGCAGGCCTATGTATTGATTATACATTATATGGTTAAATAGCCGGTACTTTGAAAATACAGTATAACAAAAAATATAGATTCAACGTATTATACTGCTGATTAAAACGATATTTGTTCTTAATGCAAAAAGCTGAGTAGTGACATCAACAAATTCCGCATCCCCCCTCGCTATTCTTTTCTGTACATGTATTACTGTAAGGCCTGTATTACCATAAGGCAAACATGTGTGCAACATATAAAATCCATGAACTGGATTACACAATTACGAATTGAATAGTTTATGGATTTAAATTTAACTCGGAGTCTTGGCTATGGCTATTTCACATATGCTCGACATATATTATTCACATGCGCATTCTCACACATTTATTTATGATAAATTCATATGTGCAACATATAAATACCATAAATGGCGATACACACATTCTAAGTGTATGTATCACCGCATGCGTGACATGTATTATTCATACATGAGCATAAAAACCCAATTTCCAGACACACCTATTCCATACAACATATATATACCACATATGAAACATAAGTTCATGTTTAACTGGGTTGTGTCAATAGGTCTTTTAGTTAGTTAAACTACCGGTACCCCAACTCACTCAGCTCATACTTTTGTGTCAATAGGTCTTTTAGTTAGTTAAACTACCGGTACCTCCAACTCACTCAGCTCATACTGTTTGTGTCAATAGGTCTTTTAGTTAGTTAAACTACAGGTACCCCAACTCACTCAGCTCATTTGTGTCAATAGGTCTTTTAGTTAGTTAAACTACAGGTACCTCAACTCACTCAGCTCATACTGTTTGTGTCAATAGGTCTTTTACTGTAGTTAGTTAAACTGCCGGTACCCCAACTCCCTCAGCTCATACTGTTTGTGTCAATAGGTCTTTTAGTTAGTTAAACTACCGGTACCCCAACTCACTCAGCTCATACTGTTTGTGTCAATAGGTCTTTTAGTTAGTTAAACTACCGGTACCCCAACTCACTCAGCTCATACTGTTTGTGTCAATAGGTCTTTTAGTTAGTTAAACTACCGGTACCCCAACTCACTCAGCTCATACTGTTTGTGTCAATAGGTCTTTTAGTTAGTTAAACTACAGGTACCCCAACTCACTCAGCTCATACTTTTGTGTCAATAGGTCTTTTAGTTAGTTAAACTACCGGTACCCCAACTCACTCAGCTCATACTGTTTGTGTCAATAGGTCTTTTAGTTAGTTAAACTGCCGGTACCCCAACTCACTCAGCTCATACTGTTTGTGTCAATAGGTCTTTTAGTTAGTTAAACTACCGGTACCCCAACTCACTCAGCTCATACTGTTTGTGTCAATAGGTCTTTTAGTTAGTTAAACTACCGGTACCCCAACTCACTCAGCTCATACTGTTTGTGTCAATAGGTCTTTTAGTTAGTTAAACTACCGGTACCCCAACTCACTCAGCTCATACTGTTTGTGTCAATAGGTCTTTTAGTTAGTTAAACTACCGGTACCCCAACTCACTCAGCTCATACTGTTTGTGTCAATAGGTCTTTTAGTTAGTTAAACTACAGGTACCCCAACTCACTCAGCTCATACTGTTTGTGTCAATAGGTCTTTTAGTTAGTTAAACTACCGGTACCCCAACTCACTCAGCTCATACTGTTTGTGTCAATAGGTCTTTTAGTTAGTTAAACTACCGGTACCCCAACTCACTCAGCTCATACTGTTTGTGTCAATAGGTCTTTTAGTTAGTTAAACTACCGGTACCCCAACTCACTCAGCTCATACTGTTTGTGTCAATAGGTCTTTTAGTTAGTTAAACTACCGGTACCCCAACTCACTCAGCTCATACTGTTTGTGTCAATAGGTCTTTTAGTTAGTTAAACTACCGGTACCCCAACTCACTCAGCTCATACTGTTTGTGTCAATAGGTCTTTTAGTTAGTTAAACTACAGGTACCCCAACTCACTCAGCTCATACTGTTTGTGTCAATAGGTCTTTTAGTTAGTTAAACTACCGGTACCCCAACTCACTCAGCTCATTTGTGTCAATAGGTCTTTTAGTTAGTTAAACTACGGTACCCCAACTCACTCAGCTCATTTGTGTCAATAGGTCTTTTAGTTAGTTAAACTACCGGTACCCCAACTCACTCAGCTCATACTTTTGTGTCAATAGGTCTTTTAGTTAGTTAAACTACCGGTACCCCAACTCACTCAGCTCATACTTTTGTGTCAATAGGTCTTTTAGTTAGTTAAACTACCGGTACCCCAACTCACTCAGCTCATACTGTTTGTGTCAATAGGTCTTTTAGTTAGTTAAACTACCGGTACCCCAACTCACTCAGCTCATACTGTTTGTGTCAATAGGTCTTTTAGTTAGTTAAACTACCGGTACCCCAACTCACTCAGCTCATACTCTTTGTGTCAATAGGTCTTTTAGTTAGTTAAACTACCGGTACCCCAACTCACTCAGCTCATACTGTTTGTGTCAATAGGTCTTTTAGTTAGTTAAACTACCGGTACCCCAACTCACTCAGCTCATACTGTTTGTGTCAATAGGTCTTTTAGTTAGTTAAACTACAGGTACCCCAACTCACTCAGCTCATACTGTTTGTGTCAATAGGTCTTTTAGTTAGTTAAACTACCGGTACCCCAACTCACTCAGCTCATACTGTTTGTGTCAATAGGTCTTTTAGTTAGTTAAACTACAGGTACCCCAACTCACTCAGCTCATACTGTTTGTGTCAATAGGTCTTTTAGTTAGTTAAACTACCGGTACCCCAACTCACTCAGCTCATACTGTTTGTGTCAATAGGTCTTTTAGTTAGTTAAACTACCGGTACCCCAACTCACTCAGCTCATACTGTTTGTGTCAATAGGTCTTTTAGTTAGTTAAACTACAGGTACCCCAACTCACTCAGCTCATACTGTTTGTGTCAATAGGTCTTTTAGTTAGTTAAACTACCGGTACCCCAACTCACTCAGCTCATACTGTTTGTGTCAATAGGTCTTTTAGTTAGTTAAACTACCGGTACCCCAACTCACTCAGCTCATACTGTTTGTGTCAATAGGTCTTTTAGTTAGTTAAACTACAGGTACCCCAACTCACTCAGCTCATACTGTTTGTGTCAATAGGTCTTTTAGTTAGTTAAACTACCGGTACCCCAACTCACTCAGCTCATACTGTTTGTGTCAATAGGTCTTTTAGTTAGTTAAACTACCGGTACCCCAACTCACTCAGCTCATTGTGTGTCAATAGGTCTTTTAGTTAGTTAAACTACCGGTACCCCAACTCACTCAGCTCATACTGTTTGTGTCAATAGGTCTTTTAGTTAGTTAAACTACAGGTACCCCAACTCACTCAGCTCATTTGTGTCAATAGGTCTTTTAGTTAGTTAAACTACCGGTACCCCAACTCACTCAGCTCATACTGTTTGTGTCAATAGGTCTTTTAGTTAGTTAAACTACAGGTACCCCAACTCACTCAGCTCATTTGTGTCAATAGGTCTTTTAGTTAGTTAAACTACCGGTACCCCAACTCACTCAGCTCATACTGTTTGTGTCAATAGGTCTTTTAGTTAGTTAAACTACCGGTACCCCAACTCACTCAGCTCATACTGTTTGTGTCAATAGGTCTTTTAGTTAGTTAAACTACCGGTACCCCAACTCACTCAGCTCATACTGTTTGTGTCAATAGGTCTTTTAGTTAGTTAAACTACCGGTACCCCAACTCACTCAGCTCATACTGTTTGTGTCAATAGGTCTTTTAGTTAGTTAAACTACAGGTACCCCAACTCACTCAGCTCATACTGTTTGTGTCAATAGGTCTTTTAGTTAGTTAAACTACAGGTACCCCAACTCACTCAGCTCATTTGTGTCAATAGGTCTTTTAGTTAGTTAAACTACAGGTACCTCAACTCACTCAGCTCATACTGTTTGTGTCAATAGGTCTTTTAGTTAGTTAAACTACCGGTACCCCAACTCACTCAGCTCATACTGTTTGTGTCAATAGGTCTTTTAGTTAGTTAAACTACCGGTACCCCAACTCACTCAGCTCATACTGTTTGTGTCAATAGGTCTTTTACTGTAGTTAGTTAAACTGCCGGTACCCCAACTCCCTCAGTTCATACTGTTTGTGTCAATAGGTCTTTAGCAGTTAAACTACCGGTACCCCAAATGTTTGTAATTCCGCCTCGTTTGAGGGATCCTATGAGGTCATTAGAAGTCTTTCAGGTTAAACTGAAGACTCACTTTTTTAGTTTTTTTAAAGAGCATTTAACACTTAAATGGTTTTTACTATGATTTTTAACACATGTCAGAGGCATAGCTGCTGTATAGAAGGTTACTTCTATACGTCCAACCAGACTGGTGTTATGATTTGCCAAATTTCTAGAATATTATTATATTATTTTTTATAATTAATACATTATATATTATTATTTATAGAATATTATAGAATATTACTGATTCGGAATCTGAAATCTGTTTTTGATTTGGACCCACGGTTCGGGATTTATAAGTGCCAAAATTACATGCAAAAAATCATTTTGATATTTTGCCAACCCCCATTTTTATCGATGATTCTAAAGAATAAAAAATTATTTAGCACCAAATTTTTTGTAGCACCAATTTACATTCCACAATTTTGAATATCTCTCTCACCAAAAACAATTATTCATCCCCCAAAAACAATAATTCATACCCCAAAAACAATTATTCATACCCCCAAAAACAATTATTCAATCTCCCTAAAATAATTACTTGTCAACCAAAAACAATTCTTCCAGCACCAAATATTTTATGGAAAATTTAATTATACAAATTCATTCATTATTTATTTCCATAAATCACACAAAATGTTTAATTATACCGACGATCCTCGGGTGAGTACAAAACAAAGACCCAATTATAAAGTCCTGCATAATCTTGTAACATATGCGTTAACTTCCGTTTATTGTTTTGGTTCCCCCAACACACCTCTGTAACCTGCTCCTTTACTAACCTGCTCCTTTAAATGGCAATGGGACCTAACGCTCTTTGGGACCTCTAACGCTCTTGGGGACCTAACGCGACTTAAACCTCTTTGTTTTGTACAGAACGGGCAGTAAAGTCTTGGGAACAATAGTATCCTACAAATCCTCGTAACAATAGTCTGCAACGGAGAGTCTGTAACTAAGAGTCTGTTAATTTTGGTAGAATATTTGATTATTTTAAGGGAATATGTATTTATTTAGGAGGATTATGTATTTATTTTGGGGGATTATGTATTTATTTTCGGGGAATATTTATTTATTTTTGGGTGATTATGTATTTATTTTGGAGCATTATGTATATATTTTAGGAAAATTTTATTTATTGTGGGAAAATTTGTATTTATTTTGGGTATTTTCTCATTTATTTTAGGGGTTTTGTCATTTGTTTTGGTTTGAATAATTGGTTTTGGGGAGCATTTATATATTTATTTTGGTGTTGAATAAATGTTTGAATAATTTTATTTAGGTTGACTATATTTTATTTGGTGTTGAATAATTTTTTTGGGGTCACATTATTTAAATCGGTGTTATATCATTTTTTTTGGTGACATTTTCATTGATTTTTGTATGACTTTAATTGGTAGCCTTTACTTCGCAGGCTAAAACCGAACATTCCAAAAATTCATAATATACTGTATCTCCTGATCTACTGCGTCTTTTTCGAAATTTAAAAACCAGCATGTTCCTCATTGAAAATCATTAATATCCATATCGTAATTACTTAAAAAATAATTAGGCGTTGACACATCAATATTAACAGTAAATTTGCGGGGGGGGGGGGATACTCTGTATATTTCACAATTATAGAGCAATTCCAATAAGGAACACTATACTGTAGTTAAATAATTATACTGCTATACAAATATATCTCAACGTATTCGAATTATTCAGTGAATCTGAATAATAATAGTGCATAGCGCGCAAGCCATCTCAGTGTAACAATCAGGCCGACAAGATACAGTAGTAAACCATCTCAGTGTAACAATCGGGCCGACAAGATAGTAAACCATCTCAGTGTAACAATCAGGCCGACAAGATAGTAAACCATCTCAGTGTAACAATCAGGCCGACAAGATAGTAAACCATCTCAGTGTAACAATCAGGGAGACGAGATAGTAAACCATCTCAGTGTAACAATCGGGCCGACAAGATAGTAAACCATCTCAGTGTAACAATCGGGTCGACAAGATAGTAAACCATCTCAGTGTAACAATCAGGCCGACAAGATAGTAAACCATCTCAGTGTAACAATCGGGCCGACAAGATAGTAAACCATCTCAGTGTAACAATCGGGTCGACAAGATAGTAAACCATCTCAGTGTAACAATCGGGCCGACAAGATAGTAAACCATCTCAGTGTAACAATCGGGCCGACAAGATAGTAAACCATCTCAGTGTAACAATCAGGCCGACAAGATAGTAAACCATCTCAGTGTAACAATCGGGTCGACAAGATAGTAAACCATCTCAGTGTAACAATCGGGTCGACAAGATAGTAAACCATCTCAGTGTAACAATCGGGCCGACAAGATAGTAAACCATCTATGTGTAACAATCGGGCCGACAAGATAGTAAACCATCTCAGTGTAACAATCGGGTCGACAAGATAGTAAACCATCTCAGTGTAACAATCAGGCCGACAAGATAGTAAACCATCTCAGTGTAACAATCGGGCCGACAAGATAGTAAACCATCTCAGTGTAACAATCGGGTCGACGAGATAGTAAACCATCTCAGTGTAACAATCGGGCCGACAAGATAGTAAACCATCTCAGTGTAACAATCAGGTCGACAAGATAGTAAACCATCTCAGTGTAACAATCGGGTCGACGAGATAGTAAACCATCTCAGTGTAACAATCAGGTCGACAAGATAGTAAACCATCTCAGTGTAACAATCGGGTCGACGAGATAGTAAACCATCTCAGTGTAACAATCGGGTCGACGAGATAGTAAACCATCTCAGTGTAACAATCAGGCCGACAAGATAGTAAACCATCTCAGTGTAACAATCAGGTCGACAAGATAGTAAACCATCTCAGTGTAACAATCAGGTCGACAAGATAGTAAACCATCTCAGTGTAACAATCGGGTCGACAAGATAGTAAACCATCTCAGTGTAACAATCAGGCCGACAAGATAGTAAACCATCTCAGTGTAACAATCAGGTCGACAAGATAGTAAACCATCTCAGTGTAACAATCAGGGAGACGAGATAGTAAACCATCTCAGTGTAACAATCAGGGAGACGAGATAGTAAACCATCTCAGTGTAACAATCGGGCCGACAAGATGGTAAACCATCTCAGTGTAACAATCGGGCCGACAAGATGGTAAACCATCTCAGTGTAACAATCGGGTCGACAAGATAGTAAACCATCTCAGTGTAACAATCGGGCCGACAAGATAGTAAACCATCTCAGTGTAACAATCGGGTCGACAAGATAGTAAACCATCTCAGTGTAACAATCGGGTCGACAAGATAGTAAACCATCTCAGTGTAACAATCAGGCCGACAAGATAGTAAACCATCTCAGTGTAACAATCGGGCCGACAAGATGGTAAACCATCTCAGTGTAACAATCAGGGAGACGAGATAGTAAACCATCTCAGTGTAACAATCAGGGAGACGAGATAGTAAACCATCTCAGTGTAACAATCGGGCCGACAAGATGGTAAACCATCTCAGTGTAACAATCGGGCCGACAAGATGGTAAACCATCTCAGTGTAACAATCGGGTCGACAAGATAGTAAACCATCTCAGTGTAACAATCGGGCCGACAAGATAGTAAACCATCTCAGTGTAACAATCGGGTCGACAAGATAGTAAACCATCTCAGTGTAACAATCGGGTCGACAAGATAGTAAACCATCTCAGTGTAACAATCAGGCCGACAAGATAGTAAACCATCTCAGTGTAACAATCGGGCCGACAAGATGGTAAACCATCTCAGTGTAACAATCAGGGAGACGAGATAGTAAACCATCTCAGTGTAACAATCAGGTCGACAAGATAGTAAACCATCTCAGTGTAACAATCGGGTCGACAAGATAGTAAACCATCTCAGTGTAACAATCAGGCCGACAAGATAGTAAACCATCTCAGTGTAACAATCGGGTCGACAAGATAGTAAACCATCTCAGTGTAACAATCAGGTCGACAAGATAGTAAACCATCTCAGTGTAACAATCGGGTCGACAAGATAGTAAACCATCTCAGTGTAACAATCAGGCCGACAAGATAGTAAACCATCTCAGTGTAACAATCAGGTCGACAAGATAGTAAACCATCTCAGTGTAACAATCAGGGAGACGAGATAGTAAACCATCTCAGTGTAACAATCAGGGAGACGAGATAGTAAACCATCTCAGTGTAACAATCGGGCCGACAAGATGGTAAACCATCTCAGTGTAACAATCAGGGAGACGAGATAGTAAACCATCTCAGTGTAACAATCGGGCCGACAAGATGGTAAACCATCTCAGTGTAACAATCAGGGAGACGAGATAGTAAACCATCTCAGTGTAACAATCAGGGAGACGAGATAGTAAACCATCTCAGTGTAACAATCAGGGAGACGAGATAGTAAACCATCTCAGTGTAACAATCGGGCCGACAAGATGGTAAACCATCTCAGTGTAACAATCAGGCCGACAAGATAGTAAACCATCTCAGTGTAACAATCAGGCCGACAAGATAGTAAACCATCTCAGTGTAACAATCAGGGAGACGAGATAGTAAACCATCTCAGTGTAACAATCAGGGAGACGAGATAGTAAACCATCTCAGTGTAACAATCGGGCCGACAAGATGGTAAACCATCTCAGTGTAACAATCAGGCCGACAAGATAGTAAACCATCTCAGTGTAACAATCAGGCCGACAAGATAGTAAACCATCTCAGTGTAACAATCAGGGAGACGAGATAGTAAACCATCTCAGTGTAACAATCAGGGAGACGAGATAGTAAACCATCTCAGTGTAACAATCGGGCCGACAAGATAGTAAACCATCTCAGTGTAACAATCAGGCCGACAAGATAGTAAACCATCTCAGTGTAACAATCAGGGAGACGAGATAGTAAACCATCTCAGTGTAACAATCAGGGAGACGAGATAGTAAACCATCTCAGTGTAACAATCGGGCCGACAAGATGGTAAACCATCTCAGTGTAACAATCAGGCCGACAAGATAGTAAACCATCTCAGTGTAACAATCAGGCCGACAAGATAGTAAACCATCTCAGTGTAACAATCAGGGAGACGAGATAGTAAACCATCTCAGTGTAACAATCAGGCCGACAAGATAGTAAACCATCTCAGTGTAACAATCGGGCCGACAAGATAGTAAACCATCTCAGTGTAACAATCGGGTCGACGAGATAGTAAACCATCTCAGTGTAACAATCGGGCCGACAAGATAGTAAACCATCTCAGTGTAACAATCAGGTCGACAAGATAGTAAACCATCTCAGTGTAACAATCGGGTCGACGAGATAGTAAACCATCTCAGTGTAACAATCAGGTCGACAAGATAGTAAACCATCTCAGTGTAACAATCGGGTCGACGAGATAGTAAACCATCTCAGTGTAACAATCGGGTCGACGAGATAGTAAACCATCTCAGTGTAACAATCAGGCCGACAAGATAGTAAACCATCTCAGTGTAACAATCAGGTCGACAAGATAGTAAACCATCTCAGTGTAACAATCAGGTCGACAAGATAGTAAACCATCTCAGTGTAACAATCGGGTCGACAAGATAGTAAACCATCTCAGTGTAACAATCAGGCCGACAAGATAGTAAACCATCTCAGTGTAACAATCAGGTCGACAAGATAGTAAACCATCTCAGTGTAACAATCAGGGAGACGAGATAGTAAACCATCTCAGTGTAACAATCAGGGAGACGAGATAGTAAACCATCTCAGTGTAACAATCGGGCCGACAAGATGGTAAACCATCTCAGTGTAACAATCGGGCCGACAAGATGGTAAACCATCTCAGTGTAACAATCGGGTCGACAAGATAGTAAACCATCTCAGTGTAACAATCGGGCCGACAAGATAGTAAACCATCTCAGTGTAACAATCGGGTCGACAAGATAGTAAACCATCTCAGTGTAACAATCGGGTCGACAAGATAGTAAACCATCTCAGTGTAACAATCAGGCCGACAAGATAGTAAACCATCTCAGTGTAACAATCGGGCCGACAAGATGGTAAACCATCTCAGTGTAACAATCAGGGAGACGAGATAGTAAACCATCTCAGTGTAACAATCAGGGAGACGAGATAGTAAACCATCTCAGTGTAACAATCGGGCCGACAAGATGGTAAACCATCTCAGTGTAACAATCGGGCCGACAAGATGGTAAACCATCTCAGTGTAACAATCGGGTCGACAAGATAGTAAACCATCTCAGTGTAACAATCGGGCCGACAAGATAGTAAACCATCTCAGTGTAACAATCGGGTCGACAAGATAGTAAACCATCTCAGTGTAACAATCGGGTCGACAAGATAGTAAACCATCTCAGTGTAACAATCAGGCCGACAAGATAGTAAACCATCTCAGTGTAACAATCGGGCCGACAAGATGGTAAACCATCTCAGTGTAACAATCAGGGAGACGAGATAGTAAACCATCTCAGTGTAACAATCAGGTCGACAAGATAGTAAACCATCTCAGTGTAACAATCGGGTCGACAAGATAGTAAACCATCTCAGTGTAACAATCAGGCCGACAAGATAGTAAACCATCTCAGTGTAACAATCAGGCCGACAAGATAGTAAACCATCTCAGTGTAACAATCGGGTCGACAAGATAGTAAACCATCTCAGTGTAACAATCAGGTCGACAAGATAGTAAACCATCTCAGTGTAACAATCGGGTCGACAAGATAGTAAACCATCTCAGTGTAACAATCAGGCCGACAAGATAGTAAACCATCTCAGTGTAACAATCAGGTCGACAAGATAGTAAACCATCTCAGTGTAACAATCAGGGAGACGAGATAGTAAACCATCTCAGTGTAACAATCAGGGAGACGAGATAGTAAACCATCTCAGTGTAACAATCGGGCCGACAAGATGGTAAACCATCTCAGTGTAACAATCAGGGAGACGAGATAGTAAACCATCTCAGTGTAACAATCGGGCCGACAAGATGGTAAACCATCTCAGTGTAACAATCAGGGAGACGAGATAGTAAACCATCTCAGTGTAACAATCAGGGAGACGAGATAGTAAACCATCTCAGTGTAACAATCAGGGAGACGAGATAGTAAACCATCTCAGTGTAACAATCGGGCCGACAAGATGGTAAACCATCTCAGTGTAACAATCAGGCCGACAAGATAGTAAACCATCTCAGTGTAACAATCAGGCCGACAAGATAGTAAACCATCTCAGTGTAACAATCAGGGAGACGAGATAGTAAACCATCTCAGTGTAACAATCAGGGAGACGAGATAGTAAACCATCTCAGTGTAACAATCGGGCCGACAAGATGGTAAACCATCTCAGTGTAACAATCAGGCCGACAAGATAGTAAACCATCTCAGTGTAACAATCAGGCCGACAAGATAGTAAACCATCTCAGTGTAACAATCAGGGAGACGAGATAGTAAACCATCTCAGTGTAACAATCAGGGAGACGAGATAGTAAACCATCTCAGTGTAACAATCGGGCCGACAAGATAGTAAACCATCTCAGTGTAACAATCGGGCCGACAAGATGGTAAACCATCTCAGTGTAACAATCAGGCCGACAAGATAGTAAACCATCTCAGTGTAACAATCAGGCCGACAAGATAGTAAACCATCTCAGTGTAACAATCAGGCCGACGAGATAGTAAACCATCTCAGTGTAACAATCAGGCCGACAAGATAGTAAACCATCTCAGTGTAACAATCAGGCCGACAAGATAGTAAACCATCTCAGTGTAACAATCAGGCCGACAAGATAGTAAACCATCTCAGTGTAACAATCAGGCCGACAAGATAGTAAACCATCTATGTGTAACAATCAGGCCGACAAGATAGTAAACCATCTCAGTGTAACAATCGGGCCGACAAGATAGTAAACCATCTCAGTGTAACAATCGGGCCGACAAGATGGTAAACCATCTCAGTGTAACAATCAGGCCGACAAGATAGTAAACCATCTCAGTGTAACAATCAGGCCGACAAGATAGTAAACCATCTCAGTGTAACAATCAGGCCGACGAGATAGTAAACCATCTCAGTGTAACAATCAGGCCGACAAGATAGTAAACCATCTCAGTGTAACAATCAGGCCGACAAGATAGTAAACCATCTCAGTGTAACAATCAGGGAGACGAGATAGTAAACCATCTCAGTGTAACAATCAGGCCGACAAGATAGTAAACCATCTCAGTGTAACAATCAGGCCGACAAGATAGTAAACCATCTCAGTGTAACAATCAGGCCGACAAGATAGTAAACCATCTCAGTGTAACAATCAGGCCGACAAGATAGTAAACCATCTCTGTGTAACAATCAGGCCGACAAGATAGTAAACCATCTCAGTGTAACAATCAGGCCGACAAGATAGTAAACCATCTCAGTATAACAAACAAGCCGACAAGATAGTAAATTATACACGTTCGTGGGGCCTTCGCGCAGCACGAGGCTCAGTTATCAGATACAGATTCAAATTGAGCAATTCTATCCCAAAATCTGTATTTAAGAAATTTAAATAAATAAATAAGAAATTTAACCAAACTGCCAATAAGAATAAATCAAAGAAGAGAGGAAAGTTCCCTCCCTCACTTTAACCGCCCTTTTAATCTGCACCACCCCAACCCAAAGGGGCACAGAGGATTAATGAAAGGAAATGTATTAGGCCTAACAAGAAATTTGTGTTATAAAAGTAATATATTTTTAGGTGCGGAGGCAACCCAATTTGTAAAAATTGTTAAAACTTGCCTTATGCCGATAGTATTGATACTGAAATATTAATTTATCATGTCAACACCTCAACGAAATTATTTAGCTAATTATTCTGAAGAATCACGATTAAATACTCGGCAATCATTTTGCGAGATAAAACAAACTGGCTTATTAGTCTGGCGCCTTACCCTAGTAGTTCCCTATAGATGTAATTACCCGTTGCCAAGTAGTGGTGAGATGATTGGACTGGTTCCCAACTAAGGCAATATCAAGCATGCCAATGAATGAGGGAGCTCGAAATATAGAGATACGGTGGGATATTTAGATAACTTAATTACGTTTAGATCAATTAAAAACACATTTCTTAAAGCAAATCACTTGAACTAATTAAAAACTATAATGGAATGGGATATGGGGATTACAGCTGTATAATTTTTAAGTATAATTATTTATATCTTATACTATAAAATAATTAATTTCCATTAAAAGTCATGTTGAAAAATGCTGTTATGAATGTTGCTAACCAACATTAATTAATCATTAATTAATTAACTGAATTTATCTTACCTTCTCGAAGGCCTCACGTAAATTCAACTTGGAAAACTTATAAACTTTTGCCAAACAACATGTGTACCAAGTTTGGATACCACAGACGGGTGTTGACATATCAGAAGAACACATTCGTGGGGACTTCGCGCAGCACGAGGCTCAGTTATGATACACAAATTAAAATTGAGCTATTCTACAGTGTCACAACATCAGTATTTGAGAAATTTAACCACACCGCCAATCAATCAAAGAAAGGGAGACAGTACGTGTTCAGCCCTTTTAATCTGCACCCCAACCCAAAGGCATAGACGGAACCGCAGTACATGAGATTGATGACAGGTGTATTGACAGTGTTATGGGTAAAATTAAGATCGAAGGCTGCTCAATTTGTCAGAAATATGAAAAATTATCTTACGCCGATAATGATATTTAAATAGTATAAGATTAATTAACCCTGTTAATGCCTCAGTGAAAATATGTAGCTAAATTACAAGGATTCAATAAAAATAATAATATTATTTTTACGATCATTCCACACAAATCCCATTAAAAAATAGCAATCCCAATATTTTGTGGAATAAACTATTTGGGATATAAGCTTACTCACCGCTGTTATTTAATGTTATTGACAATCTTTATTAAATTTCTCTTTTACCTAAAGCAATAAAGTATTAATAATAGACAATGAGTTAGTGCGTTTAGAAGGACCTTTTTCTAAGTGACCAAAAATAGAATTTAAAATGAAATAACCAAGTATATTTCGGGCAACAGCCCTTTTTCAACTCAATTCAGGTAGAATGCATGCGCAGGTGTAAAGTACGGAAGTACATACAGGACTAAACTACTACAGGGCTAAACTACTACAGGACAGTCTGTGATTCCTTACCGGTAAGTGGTGGGTTGCATGCAACAAACCCCCCCCCCCCCCCCCCCCCCCCCCGTAGTACTCCCTGGCTGTGTGCTTTGGGGTGCGTGGGTGTATATGCCGTGCGTGCTGTGTCTACTGTATGTTTTGTGTAAATGCCTACGCGTAGTTGTATGCGGTTACCATCCGCTATCGTATTCTGAGGGGTGTTGTATGTTTATTTCTGGGTTCAGGTGGTGTATCAATACATTCTCGCTGATCTTCCTGTCGGGCCAATCCCTGCACCGGCGGAGGACCTTAATAGTGAATGGTGGTTGAGCGCCATCTGACCATGTCTTGCTAGGTAGTGTGCCGCCACGGAGCTCCTTCGTGATTTGTTATTGTTTCGTACCGCGTTCCTGTGTGCCATTGTGCGTATCCTAATGGGTTTATATGTTTCGCCTATGTATCTCTCTTTGCATAAATTGCACGTAGTTTGGTAAATTACGTTCTTTTTTGTACAGTTGCGTGTACCGTTGGAACATGTGTAACATATTGTGTTAGGTAGTTTGGGGCATTTGGGTTTGTTAAGCCGTGTTTGTATTAATATATCTTTTAATTTCCGTCCCGGTGTGAACACAACCCTGGTGGTTCTAGAAAACGGAGACCTTCTAATTATCTCCTTTACCTTCCTGCCAACGTCCTCGTTGATGTGGGGGAGTATGATTGGGTGTTTCGGTTGATTGTCTGTTGGAGTACGTTGTGAAGGGATGTGGTGTGCGGGTGAGTCAGATTGGGTGGAGTCTATTGACCACTGCTGGAGGGTAGTTGTTTTGGTGGAGTAACTGTCTGGTGGTTTGTATGGCGTGTTGCTTGGCGACCGTTGTAGAGCTGTGTAAGATCGTTTTATGTATTAGGTTCCTAGCCGTATTAAGTATCAGACTTCGGGTGGTGGCTATTGTAGTTCAGTATGATACCAGCGTTTGTGGGTTTTCTGTATGGTTCTATGTCTATGGTTCCTTGGTCATTGACTTTGGTGTATACGTCTAAAAATGCTAGTCCGGTGTAAGATTTTTCCATCGTGTACTGTATGTTTATGTGTTGTGCGTTTAGAAAATCTAGAAATTGTCCCAACTCTTCCTCCCCATGTTTCCATACTGACCAACCATCGTCCAAGAACCGATACCAACACTCTGGTGTTAGTCGGTACGTGTTAAGGTACTGAGTTTCTTTAAGTATTACGATATAATGTTTAATTTCCCAGCCGAATGTTCCCACATCGTAGGTTTGAGTTAAATGTTAAATTCATTGTTTTACAGAATCAGATAGATTCTGAGATCATTGAGATTATCCATCACCCATTAATACAACAAATTGCAAACAAATCCGACAAGATTACGATGCCAAGAAATTATGTCAAACTAATCAACCCAAATTTAATTTCCATTGAAACTGAGTTGGGAACCGAGTTGTGTAAAATGATGTTAATAAATGGAGACTTTTAATAAATAGTGCAAATGTCAGTAATTTACTGCTGTAAATTATAACTCAATATAGTGTCACATAATAATAATAGTGACTCATGTTACTGTTTCGTTTAACCTTCTATACAGTGCCGGTACACGAATTGCCACTGCCCTGTATAACCCGTGACTATAATATGGATGTGGAGTGGAAACATTGCATTTCTTTACACCAACACACAGCTGTGTTTCATTTCCATGCAAACTTCACTAAATAATCGTTCATTCAGTTCGTATTCTGGATTCTTCTATGAGACACTAAAATTCTGAAATTATATTCTGGATTCCTGCCACTGAAGAGTTATTAAAAAATATAACTACCGGTATATTAATTAAATGTGATGGTAAATGTTAAACCGTGGGGGTGTATGAGCGAGTCACCATCAGCGGTATCGGTACCGGTGTATAGCTGATATATAGGCTATCAGTTCACTGAAAAGTTGTCCGCGATACAAAAAAGTATCTGTATATATAAATAACAGCCAACAGCGCTCATAAAAATAAACAATAAAAATTGACGAAATTAATTCGGTCAGTCATTGCGCTGACGTTTGGGCCGAGGTGGTGGCGGTGGTTTCTCCTCGAATCCGTCGCTTTCTGTTATCAACGCCCGTTCCAGGATTACCCTTCCCTCCTTGTACTTCTGATTGTCCTCCGTCGCGAACTCGTACACCCAGCCGAGTTTCGCTTCGCAGTTTTTACACGAGACGTCCCGCACCATGTGTCTGCCGGTGAGCATCACGCGGTCCTGGATCTCGCTGAAACTCAGGTTGACGACTCGATCGAATAGGAAGGCCCTACCGGTTGCGCCGGTGAACCGCGTAGAGACGAGTTCTCCACGGTTCGTGAGAATCGTATCGCAGCTCGCGCACGAGTACAAACGAACCCCGCCCAGGTGCTCTATGAACAGTCGACCCATAGAACAGCGTAAACTGTTAAATAGGCCAACAGAAACGGCTAGAATCCAAAGCCAAAAGATATGCAAATAGGCCTACCGTATTTCAATTTCACAAGGAGACGACCGGTAGTATGTAGTACGGTAACTAGTAGGGCAGCAGGGTAGAAGTTACAGTGTAAATCGACGAGTGTTTCGTAGGTCAGAGGTATCGGTGCTCGTGCTATATCAGTAGGCCCTATCCAGCTATCTATAACGTATCAGTAGGCCTAGGCCCTATGTCAGTATGTGATTAGGAGGACTAGGCCTATGTCATAAGGCCGAATCTGAGGTACACTGACTCACTGGCACTGGTCATTCAAAGCTCAACTCCGTGCAATATCGATACAAGGAGTCACTGATTGATGATGATATATAATGTATAAAAATACAATATATCAATAGCCTACTGCAATGGGTGCATGTAAAGAGCGGACTGCGGACTACGGACTGCGGATTGTCAATTAAAAGCCCAAATATGCGCGGTCAATTTGAATTATAGCATTATAATGTAAGAATCCGCTCTTTGTTGTCTGGACAAACGGCGGACTGAAGCCAGAAAATTTTAACCTGATTGACTCAATCATTTACATAGAGACCCAAAGGGAACTTTCTTGAATCCTCTTATTGGCTTTAAATGTTTTCATTGTGACACAGAGATGGAAACCTATTATTTTGAAAACCTATTATGTAGGCAGTAGGAAGAACTCTTGAACTTTCATTAAAATATCTCAGGTTAAGGCCGGTTCACTCTTTTAAGCATGATTCATTCGTAACTCTACTTTGGATGCAGACTTTGGGACTACTGTAGTATGTACTTCTGCTGCCGAAGCAGAGTTATGCTTATTGCTTAAAGGTGTGAACCGCGACCTTATAAAGATATTCCTTGTTTGCTTGTTACTTAAATTAAAAGTTTTTACGTTGGGGTCGTCCAAAAAAAGGGGGGGGGGTGGGGGAGGTTGGACATATACTGTACATATACTAATTTGTTTATTGTTTTGGTTAGATTCAGCCCTTCTGTAACCTGTATTTTTGGTGAAAACCTGGTATTCTTCACATGGGGGTAACTGCAAAGTGAAATATAACGGCAGAAAGTCTGGTATACTTCACATGGGCCCAGTTAATCGTATGTCAGATATGTAGGATATCACAGCCCACACTAAAAAAGCATTAAAAGAAGCACTAGCCGATCAGGTGTTCGTGGTTTTCATTTTAAGTCTGTCATAAAAATTTGGACAGAATTAAATGCCAGTAATTAGATGCGTCCTATTGGATGCTATTTATTTATAGATCCACACCCCTTTTCTTTGCCCCTCTTCCCCCTTTTCTTACGCTCTCTTACCCCCAGCACAGAGAAGATCTTCCCCCAGCTCCTGCGCTTAGGATGTCCGAATATTCGCTCTTTTATATTTGCGAACAGACAACTGTGACATAAACTCTAAAGGCAGGAAGTATATAATAATATTTATTGAAATAAATAATCTGAAAATCCGTAGAATGTTGATTATATAGTAGGCCCTTACCCCTTAATCAACAGTCCACGTAATTACTGTATAGGATAATTATTTCCTGTATTACAGTGTTGCACAATGGTAAACATTTAAACGCCAATGGGATGATTCATTCTTTAAGTTCCCTTTCAACTTCAGCCTATGTAAATGATTGAGCCAATCAGGTTACAATTTACCGGCTTCAGTCCGCCATTTGTCCAGACAACAAAGAGCGGATTCTTAGTTTGGAAGTCGATAATTCAAATTGACCGCGCGGATTTTGGCAATCCCCAGTCCGTAGTCCGCCAGTCCGCTCTTTACATGCACCCTACTGCAATAACCTGGAGTGCAGTTACATGCATTTTTACTTGTCGTGCAGTTATTTGGAGTTGGAGTGTCTATTACAATTACAATAAATTACAGACCTGAGCACTGGAGCAACATTCCGTTATTAACAATACAGTACCAGTACCAACTGACCAAGGACTACTACAAAACTATACTACAAATAATCAGCGCAGCGATACCAGGGCACCATACAGCGATACAGGGCTCAAGGCAGTTTCAGGTTGCACTTTTAAGCACTGCTTAAAGTGCAAGGTTGGTAAAGTTGCACTTATTCTTACTTATTTATACTTTAGTCAGACAGTTACCGGTACAGACTGCCATGCTGTCATAGACCTATCATAACCATATTCTTGTAAAGATGGTTTGGTTTATTATTTTGGTAAGGGTTAGTTGCTGGTCATAGGCTCCAACCATAATTAAAACTTTTATTTCTTTACTTTTATTCTGTTATTATAAATTATTTCTGTCTTATAATCTGTACATATACTAATTCGTTTAGTGTTTTGGTTAAATTCAGCCCTTCTGTAACCTGTGGTTTTGGTGAAAACCTGGTATTCTTATATCAGTATATATGGGTATGGGGGTAACTGCAAAGTGAAATATAACGGCAGAAAGTCTGGTATTCTTCACGGGCCATTAAAACTGTATAATCATAACACTAAGTCATAATCAAAGAAATTTAGTGGAATTTCTGACATAATTGCCAGCTGTGCCCGAAGGGCGTTAATCTGTTAATGGCAATAATGTCAGAAATTCCGCTAAATTTCTTTGATTATGACTTTAGGGTTGGGGTTACATATGACAGTTTTAATTAGGAGGCCGCCACTACTGCAGGTACTGTAACCAGCGAGTTTCATACAGTATAAAAACCAATGGCCATGAAAGGCAGGCTTTTCTAACCAGACTGCCAGAGCAATAAATGATACATCATATGCAGTACAGGGAGCAGTACCGGTACTGTATCATTTATTTATTTTTTTTATTTATTAACAAATATTATTAAGAAATGAAACAATAATTGAGGGAGACCACCAAAGGTAATAACACAAACATGGTGGAATTCACAAAAAAACATTCCAAATAAAAATACTAAAAGACAACTACTGTAGTTAAGACAATAATATACAGTATAGGGCCCACAATAAAAACATGCAATTATAATTCGAGATTAAAAATAATTAATTAAAAATTTTAGGTTTTTACGATAGTTTTTACATTAAACTGTTAAATACGATACAAATTAATTTACAATACGCTTTTTATAAAAAAAAAAATAATAAAAATCATCGATGATTAAAAAAAGAACGGATAAAATTAAAGTAAAAAAAAAGAACCATTTAGAATAGAATAGAATCATTTGGAATAAGGAAAGAAGCAGTACAGCAGTAGTTTGGCCGCGGTCCTAATAAAAACCGCAATTTACCGCAACTTACCGCAACTAAACGCAATTTACCGCAACTAGTTGTTATTTTCAAGCAGCTGCATGGTCCTAGTGGAGAAATTCCTGGGCTTCTAATTAGGAGAGGCCCATGTTCGATCCCTTGCTGCCTTGACCATGTAGCACTGTTTTCTGTTTGTGCAGTGTTTTAAAAACGGTCCTACGAATTTCCCCAAACCAAAATACTATTTTGGGATAGGCCTAATTCGTAGGACCCTCTAACAGTCTAATATGTTAACATATATTGGTTGTATATTGATCACATTACAGCATTACAACATTACAGCATTGACGTTTTTAAAACACTACAAAAACAGCATTGCCTGGTCAAGGGATCGAACCAGGTCCTCCTACGTGGAAGCCTAAGGTTGTCACCACTAGCAGACTAGACCATGAGGCTGCTTGAAAATGACAATTAGTTGCGGTAAATTGCGGTTTTTAGTAGGACCCGTACAGCAGTGGTCTGTAGGAGGGCTAAGACGTCTGTCCTTATCTGATCTGATCTGATCTGACGGTATCTGACACATTGCGCACAATGGGTCGGGGGGGGTCAATATAACACCTCCCGCTCTGAAACTAACGATACTAACTAAAAGACGAACTGAAACGAACTAAAAGGAATTCAAATAAAATAAGCTAGAAATCTTAAATTTGTTTTTAGCGGCTGGTGCCAAATTTTGGTGCCGGCCCATGTGAAGAATACCAGGATTTCACTTTTCGGTCGACTTTTACTGGAATTTTATTTATGAAGATTTTAATTCTTTTTTAATTTATCTTTATTGAGTGTATTATAGAGCTTACAGTATTTATGTCTTATAACCTGTAAATATACTAATTCGTTTATTGTTTTGGTTATATTCAGCCGTTCTGTAACCTGTGTTTTTGGTGAAAACCTGGTATTCTTCACATGGGGGTAACTGCAAAGTGAAATATAACGGCTTAAAGTTTGGTATTCTTCGCCCATGTAAAGAATACCAGGATTTCACTTTTCGGTCGATTTTTTATTGGTCGATATTATTAGGGTTCAACAGAAGGCACTTTATGGGGCCGAACCGAACCGAACTGAAGCAGTGCCAACTTCGGACCAAACCGAACCGAAACCGAACCGAAGTTCAGAAAGTTTAGCAAGTTATTGTCATAAATTCGTATTTACGTCACTATACTGACTGGCTGACTGGAAGTGGCAGACTGGTACCTATTTGGTCTGCGGACTTAGCGAGAAAGCGATGATTAATTAAAAAAAAGTACTACAAAATAAAATAGCAATATTTACATTACTGTGGGGCGAGCCACGAAGTTGGCGGAGCCTTAGCGAATTGACACTGTTAGGGGGTGGGTCAATTTATGCAAATAGTTGTCGTCGTCGTCGTCGTCGTCGTTGTCGTCGTCGTCGTTGTCGTCGTCGTCGTTGTCGTCGTCGTTACGATTTTGACATGCTAATAACTTTGTCGGATTCAAAGCTGCCAAGTTGAAAATTTGTAGGTATCAATATGAGCAAAAGTTGAGATTTTTGAGAGACTTTCAGACACCATCAGTGCAATGGTCTCCCGCTAGAGGGCCACATGTCTAAACATTAAATGGCCACCCATTTCTTTGCTTTTAATCCGTTTAAGCTGAAACTTGGGAAGTATGTACTAGACCATTAGCTGTAAATTTCAAAGGAGGCTAATCTGTCTGCAGTTCTCCAGTCTGCCGCTAGAGGGCGAAATGTCCCGAATGTGAAATTATTCTTCCATTTAGTTGTTTATGATCTGATTACGCTGAAACTTGTCATATATGTACTAGATGACATCCTGAGTCTTTGTGTGGATTGTAATCGGTCCGAAGTTTTCCAGTCTCCCGCTAGAGGGCCACATGTCTAAACATTAAATGGCCACCCATTTCTTTGCTTTTAATCCGTTTAAGCTGAAACTTGGGAAGTATGTACTAGACCATTAGCTGTAAATTTCAAAGGAGGCTAATCTGTCTGCAGTTCTCCAGTCTGCCGCTAGAGGGCGAAATGTCCCGAATGTGAAATTATTCTTCCATTTAGTTGTTTATGATCTGATTACGCTGAAACTTGTCATATATGTACTAGAAGACATCCTAAGTCTTTGTGTGGACAGTAATCGGTCCGGAGTTTTCGAGTCTGCCGCTAGAGGGCGAAATGTAGGAAAGTGATAACCTTTGCGAATTCCTTGATCTTAATCTATTTAAGCTGAATTTTGGAATATACAGTACCGGTATGTACTAGACCACATGCCTCGTCTTTGTGAGGAAGGTGATCGATCCGTAGTTCTTTAATATGCCGCTAGAGGGCTAAATGTATGAAAGTGAAAACCTTCCAACATTTCGTTATTTATGATCCGTCAATCGGAAACTTGGTAGATATGTAATAGACCATAGGATGTGGCTTTGTAGGGAAACTAATCCTTCCTTCTTCAGTTACCCAGTCTCCCGCTAGAGGGTTAACGTTTTCCGGGAAAATCTTCTCCTATGTTTTTATAATCCTTTCGAGTTGATACTTAGCATTAACTCATTTCACGTGCTGCGCGAAGGCCCCACTTCGTGTACATTACTAACCTAAACTACTGTCTGACTGTATACTTACTGTATGCACCACATTTTCACCCGTAGCAAGCTGTACAGTAGTAACATCAAATTTAGAAAACCTCACTAAAAGTACAGGTATATAGTCTTTGTAATACTATTTATATGAGGTAGTAGGTGTATTTGGTATTATGCTTCACACTACATCTGAGCAACAGGTATGAGGTTCTTGCCTCTGAGGCGGCAGATCACTGCGAGGGCTATACTGCCTTCACAGATGCAGTTAAGTTTGCAGCTGCAGAAACAGTTCCTGTATACCCTCGAAACAGGAAACGGGCCCCCTGGACTGACAACAAAATTCATAAGTGCCGAAATGACCTCTACAAGGCGCAGAAAGAGTCCCGACTCAAACAGACTACAGCGACCAAGAATGCAGTTAAGGCTGCATCGAGATCCCTGAACAGGCAGTACTCTGTTAAACTACAGGAGCTAATAAACCAACAGGTTGACGCCATCAATGATGCCGACAACAGCAGGCAATCATCCCAGGCATGGAGATCAATCAACTTGCTTACTGGTCGAAAAAGCCAACCAACCACCAAGGTTAAGGCTGAATCACCAGCCGATCGCCCCAATGGTTGGAAGGCCCACTTTAAAAAGCTCCTCAATAATTGATAACTTTATAGATTCAGATCAATATTGCCTGATAACTTTATAGAAGTAAAAGTGTCTGAGTCTGTACTCCCAGATATTCCCATTGGTGATATCTCCTTTGCAGAAGTGAAGGCTGCTGCAAAGAGCATTAAGACCAATCGTGCCAGTGGAGTAGATGGTGTCCCCCCTGAGGTCTTTAAAATACCTGAGTGTTTAAAGCTCATCTATCCCATCATAGTAGACATGTACCGAACAACAAGAGTCCCACAAGAAATGAAAACAAATAAGTTGGTGCCAGTTCCCAAGAAGGGCAACCTAACACTCTATGGTTCTTTTCGGGGAATCTCATTGATCTCGATTGCTGCAAAGCTATACAATCTTCATGTTCTACGCATGTCCTTAGATCATCATAATGATGATGGGGTGATGATAACTCCACCTACTGGCTCCAGAAGTCGAGGAAATCCTGCCAAGTACCTAACTGATCTAAACTTTGCTGATGACTTAGGAGTACTCTCAGAATCACT
Source organism: Nemertoderma westbladi (assembly GCA_032718475.1). Taxonomy (NCBI): domain Eukaryota; kingdom Metazoa; phylum Xenacoelomorpha; order Nemertodermatida; family Nemertodermatidae; genus Nemertoderma; species Nemertoderma westbladi. The sequence continues at coordinate 2,048 of JAUCBJ010003621.1, read as the reverse complement.
AGAGGGAGCCCAACGGCTCCTCAGCTCATTAGAACATGCTGCTTCTAGTGTTGGTCTTTTTATTAACCCCAGAAAGACCAAAATTTTGACTGTTAACTTTGAAAGTCCTCAGCAAGTCTCTGATCGGATGAGCATAAGCTCAAAAGATGCTATGCTTGAGCATGTGGATGACTTATGTTACCTGGGATCATGGATCCGGAAGTCAGGTGAGGACCTTCGAATACGTAAGGGAAAGGCATGGGCAGCCTTGAATAGGCTTTCCAGGATTTGGAAGTCACCGAGAATTAATCGGAAACTTAAGGTCCGATTATTTAGAGCAGCAGTAGTTCCAGTACTCCTCTATGGGAGTCCATGCTGTGCTCTAACTGCTGAGGACACCAAATCTCTGGATGGCACATTCACAAGAATGCTACGCCGGGTTTATTGTGTCAAGTAGAATACACACATCTCCAACCAGACACTATATAACATTGGAGATGTCTCATTGGTTCCCCCAAGCTTGACACTAGAACAAAATCGCCTTCGCTTTGCAGGACATTGCTTTCGCCGTGAGGACCAGCCAGTGCATAATCTTGTACTTTGGCAGCCTCATGGAGTGAATAAGCATGGTGGACAGCCCATGACTTTCTTGAGACGCATCTTAAAGGACACTGGCCTTGAAGATGCGGATTATCTAGCAAATGTCATGGGTGATGGGAGTTGTGGCGGTGCAATTTTTTCGATAAGCCGGCACAGCATTCTTAAAAATGCAGCTGCAATGCAGCATGCCGATCCTAGTAGTGACATCAAATTTAGAAAACCTCACTAAAAGTACAGGTATATAGTCTTTGTAATGCTATGTATATGAGGTAGTAGGTGTATTTGGTATTATGTGTCAAAGTTATGATTAATTAAAAAATAGGTACTACAAAGTAAAATGGCAACATTTAGCCTAACCTATAATACTGTATAGTGGGGTCGCTTAAGGTCAAAATCGTTAATTACCGGACAAAAGCATGAAAATGTCACTTTATATGTAAAAAAAAAAATGTGTAGATTAATCTGAGCCTGTGTACCAAAAAATTGACTACTTCCCTAGCAAAAGGGTGACTATTTTATAGCAACCGGGTAAAATTGGTCGTTTCTGTTATTTCTATTGATCAGTCAGTCGGACGGTTAGTAAGAAGGTGGGTGTAAACAAGCTGCCGCGGTAACATATTCTCCTTTCCCTCAATTGGTAGGTAACAAAATCGTTTATTGTTTTGGTTAGAAAACCCTGTCTGGGTAACCTGCTCCTTTCCCTCAATTTGTAGGTAAAACGTCGTTTATTGTTTTGGTTCGAAATTACAGCCGCTGTAACCTGCTCTTTTCCTTCAATTGGAAGGTAACAACAGCGTTTATTAATTCCCACATTCCCATCCACCTTCCCATATTCCTTCATCGTCTGAGTATAAACTCCACTGTATCAGCTGACAATATGGGGTATGTTAAGTGTTTCGTCATATACACACTACACAGTAGGCCTAGAGAGATACCCCTTCCTGCCTTCCCTTTAGCTGTTTTAGCGTAACAAACAAACAATAAATATTTTAAATGTAATGTATTAATAAGTATCATTACTTAATTAATAATATTAATTAATTAATATAATTAACTTTAACTATTAATAATGATAACTATTAACAAGAAAGATTTACGAAAATATTGCAGCAAAGGCTGTATTGTTTTTAATAAATGTTTAATGTTTCAACACCAACTAAATCTACGAAAGTTGTTTACATCTGAAACTATCAATCTTTGCTGGGACAATCACAACCTTCATACCCGGAATCCTTCATCCTATATCGCATTTTTAATATATAATAATATGCCTTTGTGCGTTAGATGCATACCGGTATGCCTGTACTGCTACGTCATATGATGATACTGATACATAAAAAGGCAACGTGAAACGTGATCCCCTATTCAGCTATTGGCTATTTACCTAACAGACAGTTAGGTAAATAATACCCTTTCTCCTGATTGGTTATAAGATCAGATGCTGTCAGATCAGATAAGGACAGACGTTT
>JAUCBJ010003620.1:0-20001 GCA_032718475.1 Nemertoderma westbladi | reverse complement strand
GGTTCATTCGATAATACATTACTGTTTTTTCACTATTCATGCCAGCATCACAGCATCAAGCTTTACTTCGCATGTCCTTAGATCATCATAATGATGATGGGGTTTTGGTAACTCCACCTATTGGCTCCAGAAGTCGGGGAAATCCTGCCAAGTACCTAACTGATCTAGACTTTGCTGATGATTTTGCTTATGTTCTCAGATTCACTAGAGGGAGCCCAAGAGCTCCTCAGCTCATTAGAACAGGCTGCTTCTAGTGTTGGTCTTTTTGTTAACTGATTATCTTGTTTTCTTGATTATCTTGTATTAACTTGTTAACTGGTTAACCTAATGATAACATCAGGGGTTCTGAATTCAATGGAATCGGTAAAAATTGCATAAGACTTTTCAAACTTGTATTTTTCGCCGGTGAGTGAAAATTGTTGTGGCAGCACCAAATTTTTGAAAATAAGAAAATTGCTCAATAGATAGAATCATCTTGTTTCTTGCGTTCTATGGGTTTATAAGGGTCCTGAATCCGATGGAATCAATAAAAACATCATTGGACATCTCAAACTTGTACTTTACGGTCATGGGTACGAAATTTTGTGCAAGCATCAATATTTGCGATATTACGCCAAAAATAAAAGTAGCAATGATCTGTTGCATTAGAAATATATTCCCTTTGAATCAGCGCCGAGGAAAACCAGAAAATGTGAATATTTAGCAACGTATAAGTGAATTAAATAATTTGTGTTCAAATTGTAAAATGTTGGTTTCTTGTTTTTTTTTTTTTCATTTTTTGCCTACGTAGAGGGCTAATACTGCCATTTACAGTAATGAGATCATTTTTAAATATTTTCGAATGGATTCAGCGCCCCAGAAAACCTTATTGAAAAAAGATTAGCGGAAAATTGGAACTTTCAAATTTGTTGACAATTGTTCACTACTTGAAATTTTAGTGCTGCAAAATTACCTAAAGTAAATTTTTTCGAAGATTTTTTCGGTCGGATTAGACTAATGAACAAACAAAAAATTAGACGTTTTCGTTAAAATTTGTAGATTTCAGAGGGGGGTCAATATGACCCACCCCCAGTATTTGTACAACATTTTATAGCCCGGTACTCTGGTACTCTGGTTGCGCCTCGTTATCGGCTAGAAAGTTACGGGAGGCGGGCTTTCTCAGTTGCCGGGCCCCGTTTATGGAACGTTCTCCCTTATTCGGTCCGCAGTGCACACACCGTGGAATTGTTTAAGTCGCGGCTGAAAACACACTACTTTTCATTAGAATACGGTCAATAGGCAAATATATATTTTAATTGTATCCAATACTTGCAACCCTGAATGGACCCCCCCATATACCACTTGATGTGGATTTATCTTTTTATTGAGCTTTGTTTTAATGAGATATCTGCACAGTGTAATAAATAACTTTTTACTTAATATTGTAATTATCAAATCATGACTTTTGTGTGTTCATTATATATTTTTTAATTAGTACATACCGTAATTTTTAAACATTGTTGATTTTAAAGTATACAATTATTGATTGTAATGTCATTATGTAGTAATTAACTAATTGTGTACGCGTACGTGCGCCTTGATTTATTGCCCTTAAAGAGCGCATTATAAATAAATTATTATTATTATTATTACTAATAAGGTTAAACAAAGACTCCACACCTGCCAATGCTTCGAACGCTTGTAATCTAAAGTCATTTCAGTAAAGTGAAAAACACTATGATGACACTTCTCACCTTTGAAACGCACATAATGCATTTTATCAAAAGTCGTTGTAAATAGAGGATACCTTAACTTCTTGAACCAATGGTATGATGTTTTCTTGTATCATCTGCTGATGCTATGTACTGGTCGGTTTCGATAACGTCTACACCACCCAAGTTATTGTTGTAGTTTTTAATAGCAGTTAAGTTTTCTTGTACTCCAATATATGCTCTTCTCGCAATGCTTCATTTCTAAACCTCTTCAGCTTTATCAATGGATGTTATTATATAAACATCTTATTGCCAATTTTAATTACTAGGATACTTCCTTCTCATCTTTATTCCAATGTATCTATCTATAAGAGATTGGTGACTGGAACTCTTTGAGTATGTGTGGAAATCCCCTGTTAGATTTAATAGTTCCCCTCATTCCGGTGTTCCACGAGTCTAGCTAGATATTGCGCCAAACTGACACTGCAGTACAAATAGTCAAGATTGACATAATCAAATAAGTTCCATTCAAATAACAGTGAGACAAGTACAATCTCGGATTTAGAAAGAAACTCGGTGCTTGGAAGTGTAGTTTTATGGCTGATTTAGCCCCTCAATATACAATAATACAAATGAAATAGTAAAGAGTATAATATAAATATAAATGTGTTAGTTTATTAAAATAATTAGAGTAGTATAGTGGTATATATATATAATAATAGTATAATATAATATAGAATATTAATAGTAGTATAGTGGAAATAGTTTTATCAAATCTAGCCCTCTTTATTCTATTAAATTATAGAAGTAAAGTCTTCCTTTGAATAACAGAAGCTATTCATCCAGGGATAACTCCTTCTCAGGAACATACAATGAAAAAATGCCATGTAGTTTAATTATAAAATCAGTAAGGTCTGTTTCTCTATTGGAGATATCATCAGTATCCGGATTTGAAAAACGTAAATATATCAGAATACATTTATATTGATCTTGTAATATATACACTGACCAAAATATGGAGTATGCCTAGAAATCATGAATTATGAGTTTCTTTATAATATTTATTTAGTTATTTATTTAAATCACGGACTAGTTAGTATTCACTGCTTCAAACATATACTTTGCATACAAGGACTACTCTACTACAAGACTGTCAGACTATATATTCTAACTTTGCTAGACAAGTCTGGTTTTTATTTTATATTGCGGTATTGTATACAAGTACCTCCTTACCTTACTGTAGTATTATGAAATAATATAGGGTATTTTATGGCGTTCGGTGGAGTAGGAATACGTTAATTGTCAGGCCTAATTCCCGCATCTAACATGTAATATTATCTTATAATCTCCCTAATATAGTAATAATGTACTGTAATAGGCCTAAATAACAGTTGACGTTGGGAGCTATATTGAACTTACAACAATGCCGAGACACTGCTGCGTCTATAATTGTAAGCAACTTCAACAACAGATGAGGTAGTGGGAATTGTTGAACTTCCAGCTAATGATGTTGAAAGGGAATCATGGGTCAAGGCGCTGCCTCCCTCCTGCAATGAGAATAACCGGCCATTTGTTTATACTAAGAACACTCATTAAACAGATTAAAAATAATATGCATTAAACATTGGCCAGGTTTCCCGGATGGAGATGTCCCAAAGAAATTCAATCCTGGTGGACATTATCCTCCCATCGTGGATCGCTCTCACTTTCCAGGGATTCTTGTCTTGTCTTTTCTTGTCTTAGTCTTGTTTCCTCCAGCCAGTAACATCTCGGAAAATTCCAACTGGAGATGGCAGACAGAAATACACATTTTGAATCCGCGCCACCGTCCATGGGTGTACAGATTTAGTTGATAGTAAACTTAGTTAAATGTTTGGCAGAAATTTTCATTTCATGTGTTTCTGAAACCGAACATGTTTGTTCTTCACGTTTCCAGTCCAACAAATATCCGGGGTCAGGTAATGATGTGCACCGGCAACAAACTTTGTCCGAAACCATCTTACGTTTGACATCATCTTACCTTTGACATCATCTTACCTTCAGTTTGAGTTACTGTCTATCACCTAATAACCAACTTCGATATTGCTTGCAATTGGAAGAAGTAGTTGCCAATGTCTCTCGTTTCACCAACAATCGAGATGAATTGCTTGTAGCATCGTATATACTTGTAAGTAAACAAAGAAGCAGTTACGATTGTTGACTCAGAAAGCAAGAAGATGGATAAAAGAAAGAACAATTAAACTTATTGTCTCACCTAATGACTGGTTGGTTGCTACCCAAGCTCATCCGAGAATGCCATACAGCACTTTTCACCAGCTTGTCATCCTTCCCAGCCATTGTAAAGTACGAGATTTGGAGAGTCATATTTCTGGGGAGTTGATGATATGGGCTGTACTTGGAAAAGTTACGTGTGAGATGCAGTGATTTACTACCATTCTTGTTGATGAAATAAAGATTAAGCCAGGTTTGATCTACCACAGTCACTCGGTATTTGGTTATGCTGCTGATAATCCTGGAGCCATGATGACGACTGTTCTCTGCATCATGGTGAAGCTGTCTGCATGGCAGTCCTGCTGTGATGGTTGATATGACTCCTGTATCAAATCTCATGGCCAAATTTCAAATGGACAAGGTACTTAATGTTCTACATATACGTTTACAGATAATCTTCATGTCAACCAGGCGTTTTTTAGTAGTTTTCCCAACTACGACTCGAGTAAACCTTATGCTACATTGGGAATTCGGGCTACTGGAAAGATATTGAAGAGTTCTCCAAGGTTGAATCTACTGCAATTATACATACCACAATGCTTACAAAGTCAGCAGTTTATCTGATGCAACTCCAAGAAACATAACATCTAACTTGTTTTGAATGTGTTAAGCGACTGAACAATCGTTGCTCTGAAAACTATGGAAAAATAGGATGTAACTGGTACTATTTACATCCTGGAAGAATTTCTACATTGGTGGAAGTTAGTTAATGTTAAAACCACGTTGGAGCCTGAAAGATTTAACGACCCCAACAAGCAATACCTGGACCTGAAAGTGAAGCCATATCATCCCGCCTGGAAACCTTTGCAGACGAATTCGAGGCTATATATAATACCTGGAACTGGAGTTTGCAGCTTTGATACATTCATACCTGACACTCGCCAAGCACTCATAAGTTCTACTCGTGGACTTATACATATTTCTAAGTACCTGCTCGGGGTAGGGTTTACGTATTTTTTGGTTGGTGAATTTGAGCAGGATCTTCTTGAAGGTGAATTTGGAATATTTCGAGTTTCAAGTGGCTGCATTTTCTTCGCTTCTCACAAGGCTGTTACATTTGGATCCTATGGGCGATCACTTCTGACTTTGGGGAAACTCAGCGAACTTCCTCACAATGAACATCCCATTAATGTGATCCTTGCAAGGAATAAATCTCAACTGAATTCCTAGATAACATTGATTATCTATGGAAAGATGTTGAGTTCATCATGCGCCAGTTGAAAAACTGCTCAGTTCGGTTTATCCTAAAACCTAGTTCTGATAAACCTAGTAGTTCAGCCACAATACTTGTTTCATTTACACCAAGCATCGTTACGCACGCATGTCCTGTTCATCTGGTCGTCATAATATGTAACCTACAATATTTCCCTCAGCACAAATTATCAATTTATATATAGATATTATTATTATGAAGAGTATTTATAAGGCGCTATATACACGTTGTTCTAGGCGTGTGATCAATACTGTATACTAAACGATAAACTTCTACTAAATCAATGCCAAAGCCATAACATATAGGCGGTGGCAATTTGGTATCCGACTCCAATACACTGTAGTATTGGCTGATGAGATCAGCTGTTCACAGCTTTAATGTAAGGTCTTCTATTGAGAGACACGGGAGAGGGACTGGACGCAAATCCCATCTTGGTGAAAGGAGCAGGTTACAGTGGCATGTTGTTCTAACCAAAACAATAAACGAAACTCATTGAACATCCAGTTATTGGCGTCGAAATTCCCCTGGAGAGGGATGGATTTTGAATGCATGGAAAGTCCCTATCTATATGCCTATTCAAGTAGTAACTAATAACAGTAACCAAGCCTACTGTGCAGTGCATCATTATACACAGACTGCTCTCGGTGCTCTGATCTCTGGTGCTCTAATCACCCGCCTACTGCTCTATGGTTTAAGCACAGAGTGGATAGTATGTCCTTCATGATGTACATGGTACCAGTTTAGAACAGTGGGTGGTGACATACCAGGTACTGTGTGATAAATGCTTATTAATTTATGTTATTTATTGTGTAATGATTAATTGTATTGTTTCAGATTACTGTTCAAGAATTAGTTGACTGTTTTCGTAAATTTGATCGCGATGGGAATGGATTTGTTGATAAACAAGAACTTCGAAGAGCACTTACAGAAGTTGGAGATAGTCTCACCGAAGAAGAAGTGGATGATCTTTTTGTGGAATATGATACAAATGATGATGGTAAATTGGATTATCTTGAATTTGCCAATATGATATTAGGAGTAGATTATTCTATCTGATTTAAATTTATACATTTAATACATTGTTTTAACATTTACCTTTTACGTTTACATTTAATACAAGTTTTTGAAATGCTGCCTATCGAGTATTATTTGTTTTATAGTATATTGGTGATATCTAATTAAGTGCTGTGTTATCTACCCCCATAATCCAAACGGCAAACGCAGTTGGTTTATATGAAATGGCATTTATACAGGGACGGATATTCAATTTTTGGGCCCCCGGCGTGGCAGTCGCAACTTACGGGCCCCAAGCACCCCCCCCCCCCCCCCCCCCCACGAAAACCAATTGCAAACAATGTTCCCAACGCTCCCCGTTGCAATGGTCCCCGTTGGTACAAATAAGTTGAATTGAAATTCAGTGAAATTCAAATTAATTGAAAATCAGTGAAAAAAGCGGTGAGTTCCGCTTACATTTTTTTTATTCTTATAAATTTTAAATAATAATAATTTTTTGCCCCCGGCAGCTGCCCCTGTTGCCCCCCCCCCCCCCCCCCCCCTTAATCCGTCCCTGCATTTATAAGTTCTATGAAGTTCATCAATGATAATATTATAATGTATTAACAATATCATTGAAAGTATTTATTTTTTATTTATTATAGTTTATTTAATTTTATGATGACTTTCATTGTGTGTACATTATTTAATGATTAGATTGCTATAATTTTAGTTCATTTTACAATCAACCTAAATTGTAAAAACTAACTTCAAAAAACAACGTTCATTCTTACAATCAGAGACTCAGATTCATTACAAGTTTACAAGTTTATTTTATCAATCGCGTATAGCAGGCAAATAAACTTGATGTGCGTGCATACACCTGTTCATACTTGTAAACAAGTTAGTCGATGATAAACCAATTGAATGTTAGGTCGAATTTAACGAATAAAGGGAAATTGTTCCAAAGAAATATGAAATATCCAGAAGATATTGCAACCAATAATAAAACTAAATAAAGATAAGAAAATATTTTTAAAACATCTTTATATATGTAACTAAAAAATAAATTTTTCTATAAATCTAGTTTTTATTGCTGTAACTATTGAACAACATTATGTACCTGTCCAATTTTTTATGATAATTGGTCAATTTAATGGCGCATCTTTCCCAAAAATACGGCGTTGCAAATTGCATTTCTCCTTCTGATGTGGGTGCTACCTCAAAATTTGGTCCCCAGCACAAATTGTTTTGAAATTTTAGAATTTTACAAGGTCATTCGTGAGTTCGTAAATATTTATGTTTGTAAGCTTTTTTTATTGATTCTGATTCGTATGGAGCACTCTATATAAGCATGTAAGTGTATTGGTACGTCATTTTTGGTGCACCAAAATTAGGGCGTGGCACTTCAAATTTTCAAAATTACGATATTCGGAAAATACTAATAATAATATTGATTTTGATTTCATCGCATTTATGTAAGTTTTATGGACCGCTGAATCGATTGAAAGTAATATAGAAGAAGCCTCAAGACTTATTGCCACGCCCTAATTTAGGTGCACCAAAAATGGAGAACCACTAAGACTTAAAGCTTCTTTATTACTTTCAATCCTTTCAGTAGTGGTCCAGAAAACCTATAAAAATGCGTCAAAATCTCAACTTTGGTGTATTTCTCGAGTATCGAATTTTTAAAAATTTGAAGTGCCATGCTCAATTCTAAGTTGCACAAAAAATATCCAGTTAAATGCCACACTATTAGTTTTTAGAATACCAATAAATTTTAAATTTGGTCCTAGGAGTACTTCTATTTTTCGGGAAAATTATTATACCCAGCTTATGAAATTTTCTTCTTTTATTTTTGAAAATGTTATTCGATAATTCTTTCATTTACATCCCAAATTTCGTAGGATATCATTAAACGTTTACAAAAATAGAGTGGATGGGCCGAATCGCACCCCCCCCCCCCCCCCCCCCGTGCTCCCCAGTGGTAATATGGTTAAGAACTGTTTCTACTATATAAAATCAAATTTATTGTTGTATGTTTCTGAATAAAAGAAGAATTTCGCAAAAAAATAAAAAAATATTCAATAAATTGTGAAAAAATTTTCTTGCGCAACTTTCCAGCAATATGCAGTTCATTTATTTAAAATACAATTAATTCAAAATATATAAGAAAGTATAAAAGTAAAGAGAAGAAAAGAGCAAACAGTAAGGAAGTGAATTTTGGAAATAAGCAGGGTTGGACGAATCAGCAACACCCCCTGCCACCCCCCCCCCCCCCCCACCCCGCCAATAATGTTAACTTTACTAATGTACTCATAATGTATGGTTTGTTGCAGTTGAGTTATAGGTGGGTGATCGATTTGATAGAACTGTGCCTTTCAAGCACAACATCTTCAATATATTCTCTATGGTATACAATAGAACCATCTCGAAACTCATCTTGGAATCCCTGGTTTTCACAGAATACATTAGCAGGGCGTGTTCTTAACTGAGATATAGGTTTTCCACCCATCCCCTGTACAGAAATAACCACCTCTCCTGAGAATTTCCATTTCTCTTTAACTTCTCTCTGAAACAAAATACTTCAAGTATTGAAATCTACCAAGTGATTGGACTTTGGAGACTTTGGATTTTATTTGAAAATTGAGATGAGATTTTACGACAAAAACAGGTATGTTTAAAAGCAATAGAATAACTAAACAGATTTAGGCCCGGGTCACACATTAGCTCTCAACATTGAACTATCAACTTTCAAATAACTAAGTCCCAGTTCACACATAAACATTCAACTTTCCGCTCATAAAAATTACAGTATTATATTGCTTAGACCAGATATAAAGGGAAGAACAATTTTCAGTTGGCAGTTTTATAAATCTATATTGTTTTATAGATTATAAGCGTTTTTTTATTTTATTTATTAAAGTAATAATATTTAATATGGATAACTAAATCTATGACGTAATATTAGCATAATTATATGCCTTATATTGCTGGCGAAATAAACGCCGATATTGAGTTCACCCGATCAATCAAAAAAAGGTTGTACGGCGTTATCGAAAACTTTATAGGGTAAAATAAAGTAGATAAAATAAATAAAGGATATTTTTTAATTATATACGAGAAAGTCAATTTCATCCCTTGATAAATTGCTCTCATCTACAGAACCCCATATAGAGAGATAGCAAGTGGAGGAAGTCGATACCGGGCTATGCAAGACTACTTCTAACTTTAAAGGTAAAGTATATAACATAAACGGAATAAACGGATAATAACAAACACCTCGAAAAATACAGCTTGCCAACACATTGTTGCTATCAATAATCATAAACGGATCTAGGACACTTCCCCCCCGCCAAAGTAGGACACTTCCCCCCAGACACTTCCCCCCCGGACACTTGCCCCCCGGACACTTCCCCCCCAAATAAAGTGTTAAAATTAATCTGGGTGCATCAAAGGATCTAGGACACTTCCCCCCCGGACACTTCCCCCCCGCCCAAGTAGGACACTTCCCCCCCGGACACTTCCCCCCCGGACACTTCCCCCCCGCCCAAGTAGGACACTTCCCCCCCGGACACTTGCCCCCCGGACACTTCCCCCCCAGTTAAAGTGTTAAAATTAATCTGGGTGCATCAAAGCAATTAACAAAAGTTAAAGATGGTTACAGGACAAGTTGTATCTAGACAAGTTTTTTCAAAATTATAAAAGAAACATTTTTATAGTCAAATTTTGTTTGTTTTTCTTTTAATTCCTTTAAATTTATTTTAATTGGGGGCTGCCGCCCCCAAACCCCCGCTTCTTTTGTTTGGGGCTACCGCCCCCAAACCCCCGCTTCTTTTCATGGGGGTTATCGCCCCCAGACCCCGGCATTTCCCTGAGTGCCCGTGGTGAAAGACTTAAGACCACTTTGAAATAATTAATTCATGTTTGTATCATCAGATAATAAATTGACTAAGCCTAAAGTAGGAGCTGTATTGAATGTTAACCAATTTAATATATAAATTACTACAATATTATATAATTCAACAAAATCCTATTAAAAATATTGCAAGTAACCAGGAAATTTAATATGTAGTGTGTATAATATCTATATAGTATGTATAGTAGTAATATGTATATCAATATGTAATGCTGAACACAGAATACAGGTCGACGCATGTCGATTTTACCCTGGAGAGGTATAATTTTGATTGCAACAATAATATTCATCCCCATCTGCTACAATTTGAAGAAGACTATAACATAATAATACCTATAATTAAAACAATTAATTATTATAATTCTATAGTTAATAAAAACAGTATATCATTCCGGGGATGGAATTTATTGGTCATCTAATATAATTAATTGTTTAAAGATTAGCAAACAATACGATGTAATTGCATTGATAAAACCCATAAATAAAACTTGGATATAAAATGTAAAATCGGGATGCAAAAGATTACTTTCTGAGCTACGAAAGGAAAATTGGATACAACTTATCTGGATACAAACGGTCCGTTTACCTTACAAAATGAAAAATACGAATGTGCGAAGTTAAGATCAGTCGGGGGGGAAGTGTCCGTGGGGGGGAAGTGTCTGGGGGGGAAGTGTCCGGGGGGGAAGTGTCCTACTTGAGCGGGGGGGGGAACTGTCCGGGGGGGAAGTGTCCGGGGGGGAAGTGTCCGAACACCGCATCAAAGCAATAAACAAAAGTTAAAGATGGTTACAGGACAAGTTGTATCTAGACAAGTTTTTTCAAAATTATAAAAGAAACGTTTTGTTTGTTTTTCTTTTAATTCCTTTAATTCTTTTAATGTAATTGCATTGATAAAACCCATAAATAAAACTTGGATATAAAATGTAAAATCGGGATGCAAAAGATCACTTTCTGAGCTACGAAAGGAAAATTGGATACAACTTATCTGGATACAAGCGGTCCGTTTACCTTACAAAATGAAAAATACGAATGTGCGAAGTTAAGAACAGTCGGGGGGGAAGTGTCCGTGGGGGGGAAGTGTCTGGGGGGGAAGTGTCCGCGGGGGGGGGGGGGGGGGGGGGGGGGGTGTCTGGGGGGGTGTGTCGTCGTTGTTAGGGATCGACGAGGTATAAGTAAAATATATTAAATGGTCGGTGCTGGTATTCCTTCGATCTCATATAATGTATATCAGTATATATGGTACACAATAATATACGGTACATAATATAGGCATAGGCTTCGGTACCCAGGTACCGTGTACAGGGGCAGTACCAAAGACCAACCGAGTCAGTCAATCAACTCGCCCTTACCGGTACATAATATAATAAGTCCTATATCAGTCTAAGTCCATATAGGCCATGCCCTTGACTGTCGTCGATGGCACACCCCCACGTTGCAACCAATCTAAGGTTTGCAATAACCATAACACATGGGTGGGCGCACAGCACGTCCAGATGCAGTTCGGTAGGAACCCATGGGATTCAGTTGTTCGCAATTAGGTGGTGGTTGTTGAGGCATTGGGCAGTTGGAAGATGATGCTGCATCCCCATGATGATTGATTGCAGGGTGATCCTGATCAAGAGGCACCCTGCCCCCACGATCGGGGATGGTTGAACGCTCAAGGGGTAACAGTTTATTGACCGCACGAGTTGTATGGCGACCACGGAGGAGAATTGTTGCGGATCGGGGTATGCCATCAACACCAGTTGTAAGGCCCACAATGCGGGCCAAAGGCCAACGGGAACGGGGTGAATCCTGGTGGACTAGAACTAGGTCCCCAATGGTAGGAGGGATGCCACTGGAACCTGTTGTGCGCCATGTTGCGAGAGTATTCATATATCGCGATGAAAACAACTTCCAAACCTCACGATTGGCACGTTCCCTTTGTAATAGTGATCGACGGATATCTGGTTCGGCAATTACCACCGTGTCAATTTCAAGATCCGAAACTGGCGGTGGTGAACCATATAGGAAGTGGGCGGGGGTTATTGAATTTGTATCATTGGGATCTGTGGAGACTGGCAACAATGGCCGCAGATTCACAACAGCTTCAACTTCACATACCACGGCTTCAAGTTGGGGCAAGGTAAGTAAGAGCTTGTGGCAAAGAGTCTTCATGCAAAATTTCACAGTCTTCACCATTCGTTCCCAAAATCCTCCCCATGCAGGACTACGAGCAGGAATAAATTCCCAATCCACCACATGCGATGGGAATTTCATGCAAGATAATTTGCGAAATGTTTTCGCATTATCAGAATGAAAAGTAATATGAGTAAGGGGCCGGACTCGACGGGCCAAAAACTTACGAAAGGCCAGATGTGTAGTTGCAGCCGATTGGTCTGAAACAATCTCCAGGTGGATGGCCCGGACACAGGCACAGGTGAATAGAATGGCCCAGGCTTTAATTTTCTCCTTTAAATATAATGGACCAAAGAAATCAACGCCCACATGCCGAAATGGCACAGTAGGTTGAATCCGAAATGGTTGTAAGGCAGATTCAGAACTACGGTATGGAACACAGCGATAACGATGACATTTGGGGCAATCGAAAATGAGTTTGCGTACCAATGCACGTCCCTTTGGGATCCAAAATCGTGTACGAATTTCAGCAAGTGTAGCATCATAACCTTGATGGCAAAGAGCACTATGGAAATGTTTTACCAACAGGGATGTTAAAGGACTCTTATAGGGGAGTATTGGTAAGATGGGTTCCTGGCGGTTGCGTGGAACCAAGACAATTAAGCCATTAAACAGAGTAGGATGATATCGCCACAATGAAGATGATTTAGGCAAGGCAGCAGAAGGATCTGCAGATAGCATCTGGAATTCATCAGCAAAGAGATGTCTCTGTTCCAATCTTATAAGATAGTTGGTAGCTGATGTCAGTTCTGATCCAACTAATGCACCCTTCCTGCGTGCAGCGGCAGATTTTTGGATACAGTTATGAATGAAACGGTGAATGTAAGCAACAACCCGAATCAAAGTATCGAAGCTAGAATATTTCTTAAGAGAAACGATTGGAGTTAGTGAATTTGTCTGTGGTTCAGATATCACTAATAACTGAGCTGGAGGAGTCGGACTACTGGGCCAGTTACATTCTTCATCAATGAGAAATGGAGGCCCTTCTTTATAGAGGGCCGAATCAGCTAATTCAGCAAATTCCTTCATCTGAATTTGGTGGGGTAATAAACGCCCGGGCAATCTTAACAAAGATGGAGCAGGATCTGGTCTCAATAGCAGGTATCGAAGGTTCGATCCTGGAGGATGGTTGCCATGGAGACACATTGGGAGACAGTTGTTGGCCAGTGGGTGTTACATTAAGTTTACTACTAGGTGGACGCTGAGGGGGGTTAGATGAACACTTGGCCACTGGGGACTTAACCACATAAGGTGAATCTCCAACTCCAGACATTTTAGATGATTTAGTTTTTGCATAACAAAGCATCGAATGATGATTCCTACCACAAAAACGGCAGGTGCCAGTTGACGAGCAGTTAGAGATATTGTGTGGACCAAGACAATTCTCACAATACCCGGAGGATTTTATTAATTTACCACGTTCATGTGGAGTTTTGGATTCAAATTCTCTACAATATTTTATACTATGGGGTTTACCCTTACAGGCTGGACAGAGTCTAATGGATTCTGAAACCGGAAGAGCAGCTATTGTTGCTGGCTGATACTGTCTTGTAGCAGAGATAGGCTGTCTACCAGCCATCGATCTCAATGTTTGGTTGGTGAAATCCATAGGTCACTGGTTCGGATCCGGTTCGAAGTGTGTCGTCGTTGTTAGGGATCGACGAGGTATAAGTAAAATATATTCAATGGTTGGTGCTGGTATTCCTTCGATCTCATATAATGTATATCAGTATATATGGTACACAATAATATACGGTACTGATATAGGCATAGGCTTCGGTACCCAGGTACCGTGTACAGGGGCAGTACCCAAGACCAATCAAGTCAGTCAATCAACTCGCCCTTACCGGTACATAATATAATAAGTCCTATATCAGTCTAAGTCCATATAGGCCATGCCCTTGTCTGTCGTCGACGGCACAGGGGGAAGTGTCCGGGGGGGGGGGGGGGGGGGGGAGTGTCTGAACACCAACATAAACTTATGTTATACTGTACAGTAGCTGCTATAATTTATAAACATTACTTCTGATTGGATGTCAATGCTGGTAATGCCAGCTTTCAACTTTCATGTAAGATAGAACATAGGACTAGTGCATTTTGAAAGTTGAAAGTTGCATATTGAAAGTTTACTGTGTATGTGTGAACATCGTAATAGATCCAACAATATGTTCTATCTTTTAATTGAAAGTTGAATGTTGAAAGTTGAAAGCTCATGTGTGACCCAGACCTTAAATATTAAATATATAAAGGGATAACCAACCATTTAACAAAGTAGAAGTAGTTAGGTTTAAGCTTAGGCTGTAGGGAAGCTGTAGTGACTGAATACGAACCAGTACCTGTTCGTGGTCCTGGTACCGGTAAGGCATATGGCAGAATTACCTAAGGCACAGTCAGACATTTTGACATTGTTTGCAAATATCAAGCGAAAGAAAAGCGTAGCCAATGATGATGAGAAACATTTGGCTGAAATGCTATCAACTTTGAACTCGCTGTTTACTGATAGATGCGCGAGAAAATTATATAATGGCTTTGTCTGATCTTGCAGTTTCATGAAAAGAAACTTTGGATGCTCGGAAAGAAACCATGGTGGCGAAGAACGAGCTTCTGGCATATTTACAACACCCGAGTAACAACCCCGGTTCTGGCATGCCCCTGTACAGCTCTGTCATGCAACGGAACCCCAGCGCGACCCCGCCCCGGCTTGCCAAAGTGCCCCAACTGGCGGGTCAAACCAGATGTTTCCATCATCGGACCATGGCCCGAGCAGACCTGCACCGGCACTGCAGGGCAGCTGAGCTGGTGGGCCCCTCCATGTTGCCAAAGGAAACCAGAACGAAAATGGTGGGAAATCGCACATACATATAGGTCGACAAGATCCATCTACTACATGCGATGAAATTGCGAACTTCCTTAAGGACGAGGAAGTTCCTTTCGACGACATAGCCAAGCTTCCTCTCAAGGATGTAAACTCACCATTTTTGAGTTTCCACATCATATGCGACAGGCAACACCGTTAAGCACTGATGGATACCGATCTGTGGGAATCTGGAATCACCATTCGAAATTACCAGCTGACAGACTCTGAGCGAGAAGAACTCGGTCTACGATGTCGTCCAGAACATCGTCCAGAAAGCCATCCAATTGCTGATTATGGCAACACTGCAGGTCCGGTTACCGGAATCGGTCAACCATCTGAATAGGACAGGAGCAATATAGTACATATACGGGTACGCCTATGGAATGTCGAAGGTTTTAGCTACCTTGTACAAAACTTAACAGAACCCGAACTATATGGAAATATATGAACTATTGTTACCGCAAGTAAGAAAGACCCAACCTTGGGACGTCACTCGATATGAAGATATGCGGTAGCGGTAATTTGAAGACCAACAATTTATTATCTACATTTTGATCACACAAACAAAGGCGTTATGGAGGGAAACATCAAGAAAACAACCGTTCATTCACATAGGAATGCAGGAGACACTTGCTACTCACAAACCAAGTCAAACAATAAAGGAACTTACCATTTCCACAGTCTGACAGTCAGACAGTAAACAATTAATTATGGATCCGTTTGTTACCTGTAATTGGTAGTGGTTCGACCCGTCCTTTACTCAAATAGATGAATAATTACCGGTCTGCCGGTAAGTGTATGCTGATACTGTAAGATTAGTGACTCTATGAGCTGACCGAAAATATCGCTACAGCCAGAAATCATAAATCGGGGCAGAAATTACACCCATGAGCTGCGCTAAGTTTAGTAATTAGCGGACCTAGCTAAACTTTCGGGAACACAGAACAGATAAGGCTGTAAGGTGTCTGACTGAATGTCGAAAAGAAAGTAAGCGTCAGCTTCCAGTCAGTAGGTATAATAATATATCAGAATAATTATGCAATTCCTTAGTTCAGTAGGTTGAATTTACACAAATTTACAGATTGATGTACATCCTCATAAAAAACATAGATTTGAAGGCCCTTCTGGTCTTCTTACCGCATATCCATAACACAGCACAATAATTAGACAGGCAGACAGGATACCGTTACAGTATGTAGTACTGTAGTACCGTGGTTTTATGCTTATGCCCTGGCCTATCCAGCCCTTCCTCTCCACCACGTCCTCTCTCGCTCTCAAAATCCCATTCACTCTTTAAAAGAGCCAATGAGCGGCAAGAAATCACAAGCCATAAAGAAAAATAATTGCACAGCGGTAAATTTAAATATAAATTGCATTAAACACTGCTGTGAACAAAAAATATAAATGTTGACAATATACTGTAAGTATAACAATCGATTTGCTTCAACAAACCGCTTCCAAATTATAGTCTCATAGGCACTACCATATAATTGTAAATATCTTCTTAGAATATAATTTTATAAAAGACTCAAGAAGCAAACGATTGTTATCACAATGCACGAAATTATAAATCCTTTCAACTAAAGAATGTCCAGAATCAAACCATTTGCATAAAAAATAATAATTTTAATTTCGTTAATAGATTAATACACCATGTCTCCAGGTGCCTCGGTAAAATTAATCAAATGAACGACAAATAACCAGGCCGAAATTAAAGAGGCCTGCAAATAACTAACTAATGTAACATAATACCAAGGTGTGGTACTTGCATAATACGTACATAATTACAATAACTAATATTTCAGAGAACTTCCAATTAATCAAATCCTAAAAATAAACTACAATTAACATAACTTACTTCCATAGGAAAATATCTCATTAAATTCAATGGTGTACATATAATTACATACAAATTAATTATTCGTCTTGATCGACAACATATAATAATTACAGTAAACATATTGTACAAGTAATAGACCTTTGTTATAAGAAGTTTATCATTACCACCAGGTTACTTTAATAACTAAACCAACATAAATGGAAGAAACAGGACAAAGAGTTTCTCTGTAAGTGATAACCCACATGTAGCTATAGACTAATCGAAATAAGTCAATGGATATAATATCGTCATGTAGCCGATCTGCATCGGCAATAACTAACTAAATAGGGTCTAAATAAGTAGGACAGGTAGCAAAACATTACTGACCAAAGGTCCGACGGATTCGTGCAAACAACCCACAGGGCCGACGGATATCGTGTGAACAACTAAGGATCCGACGGATATCGTGTGAACAACTAAGGATCCGACAGATATCGTGTGAACAACTAAGGATCCGACGGATATCGTGTGAACAACCAAGGATCCGACGGATATCGTGTGAACAACCAAGGATCCGACGGATATCGTGTGAACAACCAAGGATCCGACGGATATCGTGTGAACAACCAAGTATCCGACGGATATCGTGTGAACAACCAAGGATCCGACGGATATCGTGTGAACAACTAAGGATCCGACGGATATCGTGTGAACAACCAAGGATCCGACGGATATCGTGTGAACAACCAAGGATCCGAAGGATATCGTGTGAACAACTAAGGATCCAACGGATATCGATAGACTTTTCGTCTTCGACAACAGAACACCAAAGCCATCAGTCAGGAACCCGAAAGCTCAGCTCTGTCAGCAAGGCACTAAACTAAAGGTGTAACTCCCAACGGGATCGCAGAAATCTGGTCGTTTATTTTTTTATTTTTTTTTTATAAATATTTAAAGTTAATTTTAATTAAAGTGCCACAAGCCTCAATAAAATTTAGTTTTATTTATTTTGTTTAAATGATTTATAATATCAATTAAAGGACAGGGTTTAAACGGGATTGCAGCACCATAATTTATTGTATCAGTAACACAATTTTGCCATTCAACGCAACCACGTATGATAGCGTACCGGTAGTCACTAATCAATGTGTATACTTAACTTACCTATAATGTTTATATTAAGTCTTTGTCTTTAATCGGCTGAAATTAAACCTTAACAAACATTCTCATACTTTGTCACACATTCATTTACATAGTATCATGCAATATCGCGCAGCGCAGAGACGGGGCTGGACTACACAATATGTTAGATACAAACACGATTATCACATCGATAAATACACATCGGGCTAGATCGTTTGTAACGATTCGATGTACTATATTTAACTGTGAACCAATCATTTTACATACCGCTTCCAAGCTCTTAGAGTGAGATGACGGTCATTGTTATATATCAAAATTTTTTAAAAATACTGCTCTCATTTACATACAAATTCCCGCTTCCAAAATTTTGTACGTATATGATGCACTAATCACGGATATTAAACATATACAATCAAAAGAGAGTTTGTTTATCTTAAATAACGGCACCTATCGTAGGTATTGCTAATAATTCAAATCGGGGTAACGTAAGTCAAGACATTTGCTGACATTACTACTATGATCTCCAATCTTATCTCTGGCCATCTCCAGAAGGCATAAGCCATGTACTGGACGTTCTAGAGTTTGCTTCAAGCTAGTGCGTAGTCGAACTGATCTTACCCGACCATCTTTCCCTGGAAATATATGGGTTATCCGCCCAGTTACCCAAGTTCGACGTGGCACATTCTCATCAACCAATAACACCAAATCGTTTACACCGTAACATTTGCAACTCAGTCTCTCTTAGTTCACTATCAAGAGTAGCCTTAATTGGAATAATTTTTCTCTTAGATAATACATAATGGGCATACTTCTTAAGATATGTAACATGCTTACATAATCTATCCCAAGAAGAATAATGTTCGAGACAACGTGCTAAAATATTATGTAATCCTTGAGATATGTTTGGGAGAATAATTCCCTTTGATTTACTAACCTCAATAGTAACCTCAACATTTTCTGGTTCTTCAATACATCCATCTTTAGGAGCTGTAGTAGAAACAATTTGCATGTCTAAATAAGGAACACTGACAGAGTCAGTATCAGGAATGTCAGGAATGGTTCTAAATACAATGTGATCTGACAAAACTTGTTCAGGCTTAGATATAGTAAACAGTTTAGACTTATTAGACCTCTTTGAAGGAACAACAATCTCAGGGGGAAATTCAGATTTAGTCATCATCTCCTCTCGTGATAGATTCACAGGCCATAAATGTTTTTCAAGGATCAAAAATGCGGGCCCTTGGAACCAACAAGGAGTGTCCAACAGTTGACGGGGAGTAGCTCCCCGAGACGCGATATCCGCGGGATTTAGTTCTCCAGGGCAATATCTCCACTGATTGACTTCAGTTGAACTCAATATTTGTGCTTTGCGATTAGCTACAAAGACTTTAAAAGATGCTTTATCGTTATGTAAATATTCAAGGACTAAACTAGCATCTGTCCAGAAGGTAACAGTCAATGTAAACCTAATATGCGCGACAATGAAATTAGCTAACTCTACACTATAAACTGCAGCCATCAACTCTGCTCTTGGAATAGTTAGAAATTTAGAAGGCATTGTTTTAGCCTTCGACATGACATAAGCAACTTCGATCGAGTTATTAGTTTCGCGTCTAAGATATGCAACTGTCCCCATACCTTTAGTACTTGCATCGCTAAATAAATGTAGTTGTAAAGTTTCTCCTCGACTCATATGAGGAAAATATGCTCTAGGAATTTTGAGTAATTCTAGTTCTGGTAACATTTCTTCCCATTTCTGCCATTTCTGTAACAGTTCCCCTTTTAAGGGCTCATCCCAAGAATAGTTTTCATTATCTTGTTAGATGTTGTTAGTATCTTGTTAGATAGATTGTCATTATCTAAGTCTACATCAGGACTTGCCCTCCAACAGTTAGGAAGAGAAGCTAAAACTTCCCG
>JAUCBJ010003618.1:0-34117 GCA_032718475.1 Nemertoderma westbladi | reverse complement strand
CCCTACTAGTTCCGCCCAGTGCACTGCCCTACTAGTTCCGCCCAGTGCACTGCCCCACTAGTTCCGCACAGTGCACTGCCCCACTAGTTCCGCACAGTGCACTGCCCCACTAGTTCCGCACAGTGCACTGCCCCACTAGTTCCGCCCAGTGCACTGCCCCACTAGTTCCGCACAGTGCACTGCCCCACTAGTTCCGCACAGTGCACTGCCCCACTAGTTCCGCACAGTGCACTGCCCCACTAGTTCCGCACAGTGCACTGCCCCACTAGTTCCGCACAGTGCACTGCCCCACTAGTTCCGCACAGTGCACTGCCCCACTAGTTCCGCACAGTGCACTGCCCCACTAGTTCCGCACAGTGCACTGCCCCACTAGTTCCGCACAGTGCACTGCCCCACTAGTTCCGCACAGTGCACTGCCCCACTAGTTCCGCACAGTGCACTGCCCCACTAGTTCCGCACAGTGCACTGCCCCACTAGTTCCGCACAGTGCACTGCCCTACTAGTTCCGCACAGTGCACTGCCCCACTAGTTCCGCACAGTGCACTGCCCCACTAGTTCCGCCCAGTGCACTGCCCTACTAGTTCCGCACAGTGCACTGCCCACTAGTTCCGCACAGTGCACTGCCCCACTAGTTCCGCACAGTGCACTGCCCTCACTAGTTCCGCCCAGTGCACTGCCCCACTAGTTCCGCACAGTGCACTGCCCTACTAGTTCCGCACAGTGCACTGCCCCACTAGTTCCGCACAGTGCACTGCCCCACTAGTTCCGCCCAGTGCACTGCCCCACTAGTTCCGCACAGTGCACTGCCCCACTAGTTCCGCACAGTGCACTGCCCCACTAGTTCCGCACAGTGCACTGCCCCACTAGTTCCGCACAGTGCACTGCCCCACTAGTTCCGCACAGTGCACTGCCCCACTAGTTCCGCCCAGTGCACTGCCCCACTAGTTCCGCACAGTGCACTGCCCCACTAGTTCCGCACAGTGCACTAAACGCACATCCAAGTTCAATGCGTTAAAAAAGACCCAATAATTCTGATAAATAAATAGCTTTTAAACTGAAATTAAATAGCCCACGGGCACGGCTGCAGACAATACTAAATTGTTTATCAATAATTGATGCTCTGTAAATATTATTTAGTTATAGGCCAACTTGTTTATATTTGCTGCTGTCCCTTATTGCTGACACCTTTCCATTGTTATCGCGTTATATTTTTATTTAAGCACCGTTTTTTTATATTAATTGTAGTTGTAAATGATGTTTTAGTTTTTCCTTATAATCTTGGTTGTCTAGAATTTAATTTTATGTAATTATTAGATAATTTCTTATCTTTGTATTTCCCTATTTCCCTATTATACTCAAGGTATAGTTTCTATGGAAATAGCCAGCCACCTACCGACATTTATAAGTGATTATTATTATTATTATTCTTAACGCTTATTGTTTGTTAGTCTGCCAGCCATGGTGGGGTGTGATATACGTGGGGAGGGGCGGGGGGGGGGGGGGGGGGGGGGGGGAGAGTGTAAACGTTACACATACAGTTGGGGCGAGGTGGAACTTTCAGCGACAGGTTATAATTATACTGTAAATTGGTCGTTTTCTAAATTAGGGTGTGAGACGTATTTGGGTCAGACCATTACTGACGCTCTGCCACTTTATCCACCGATGTTGTAGTAACTATCTATAGCTCTCTAGTATAATGGTAAGTAACGACTAATTTGAAGAATGGCAACGATACGGATGGTGCGATTTCGCAAAAGACACTTTTTTAAAACGCGTATAAAAAAAATTTAAAGGCGAAATAGAAAATTCCGGCTTCATGGTAACAACCACGGTGAGTTGAACTAGTTGTGTTTCAAATTTCAAGCAATATGATAAATATTTGTAGAAAAATTTGGGGGGGGGGGGGTGGGGTCCGTGTCATCAGAAAATGATCAATTATATTACGGGACATGGTGTATAATGGTATCTGTTAGATGATAATGGCTGACAATTCTTATAGGTAAGAAAAAAGGCACCAATTGCTTTTTTGGGTTCTTAGGGTAACAAGTCAAAATTTACTTGTATAAAATTATTATTTATTATTGTACATGCATATTTATAGAGTTGTGTACGTCGTGAGTTTCTGTTTATACCGGTAACTTAAATATCTATATTTTAATCCTTTTATGAATTTCTCATATTTATCTCAGTTTTTATCATTGTTAAAAAAGTGACCCTTGTAAATTCCTCTGCGTATTTAAATAATTCCGTTCCATAATATTTGACGATATTCAGTTTTGTGACTAAGTCTTTGGTTTATTACGTTTCCATTGTTATAAACATTTTAGATATTTGGTTGTTTTTTAGTTAATTTCCAAACTTTCTTTCATGTTAGAATACCGGTAAATAGAATTTATTATTATATATTAAATATTGCGAAAGTGAATAATAATTTATTGTTATAAAGAGCAGAACCAATGAGGGTCGGGGTCTAGGGGGTCCACGCCAAGGAGGGTGGGGGGGTCTAGGGGGTCCACACCAAGGAGGGTGGGGGTCTAGGGGGTCCACACCAAGGAGGGTGAGGGGTCTAGGGGGTCCACACCAAGGATGGTGGGGGTCTAGGGGGTCCACACCAAGGAGGGTGGGGGGTCTAGGGGGTCCACACCAAGGATGGTGGGGGGTCTAGGGGGTCCACACCAAGGAGGGTGGGGGGTCTAGGGGGTCCACACCAAGGAGGGTGGGGGTCTAGTGGGTCCACACCAAGGAGGATGGGGGGTCTAGGGGGTCCACACCAAGAAGGGTGGGGGGTCTAGGGGGTCCACACCAAGGAGGGTGGGGTCTAGGGGGTCCACACCAAGGAGGGTGGGGGGTCTAGGGGGTCCACACCAAGGAGGGTGGGGGGTCTAGGGGGTCCACACCAAGGAGGGTCGGGGTCTAGGGGGTCCACACCAAGGAGGGGTGGGGTCTAGGGGGTCCACACCAAGGAGGGTGGGGGTCTAGGGGGTCCACACCAAGGATGGTGGGAGTCTAGGGGGTCCACACCAAGGAGGGTGGGGGACTGGGGATCCACACCAAGGAGGGGTGGGGGTCTGGGGGGTTCACACCAATGAGGCTGGGGTCTAGGGGTCCACACCAAGGAGGGTGGGTGTCTAGGGGGTCCCACACCAAGGAGGGGTGGGGGTCTAGGGGGTCCACACCAAGGAGGTTTGGGGTCCACACCAAGGAGGTTTGGGGTCCACACAAAGGAGGGATCGGGGTCTAGGGGGTCCTCACCAAGGAGGGGTGGGGGGGGGGGTCCACACCAAGGAGGGTGGTCTAGGGGGTCCACACCAAGGAGGGTGGGGGTCTAGGGGGTCCACACCAAGGAGGATGGGGGGTCTAGGGGTACCAAGGAGGGTGGGTGTCTAGGAGGTCCACACCAAGGAGGGTGGGGGGTCTAGGGGGTCTACACCAAAGAGGATGGTCTAGGGGGTCCACACCAAGGAGGGTGTGGGTCTAGGGGTCCACACCGAGGAGTGTGGGGGGTCTAGGGGGTCCACCCCAAGGAGGGTGGGGGGTCTAGGGGGTCCACACCAAAGAGGATGGTCTAGGGGGTCCACACCAAGGAGGGTGTGGGTCTAGGGGTCCACACCGAGGAGTGTGGGGGGTCTAGGGGGTCCACACCAAGGAGGGTGGGGGGTCTAGGGGGTCCACACCAAGGATGGTGGGGGTCTAGGGGGTCCACACCAAGGAGGGTGGGGGGTCTATCGGTCCACACCAAAGAGGATGGTCTAGGGGGTCCACACCAAGGAGGGTGTGGGTCTAGGGGTCCACACCGAGGAGTGTGGGGGGTCTAGGGGGTCCACACCAAGGAGGGTGGGGGGTCTAGGGGGTCCACACCAAGGATGGTGGGGGTCTAGGGGGTCCACACCAAGGAGGGTGGGGGGTCTAGGGGGTCCACACCAAAGAGGATGGTCTAGGGGGTCCACACCAAGGAGGGTGTGGGTCTAGGGGTCCACACCGAGGAGTGTGGGGGGTCTAGGGGGTCCACACCAAGGATGGTGGGGGTCTAGGGGGTCCACACCAAGGAGGGTGTGGGTCTAGGGGTCCACACCGAGTAGTGTGGGGGGTCTAGGGGGTCCACCCCAAGGAGGGTGGGGGGTCTAGGGGGTCCACACCAAAGAGGATGGTCTAGGGGGTCCACACCAAGGAGGGTGTGGGTCTAGGGGTCCACACCGAGGAGTGTGGGGGGTCTAGGGGGTCCACACCAAGGAGGGTGGGGGGTCTAGGGGGTCCACACCAAGGATGGTGGGGGTCTAGGGGGTCCACACTAAGGAAGGTGGGTGTCTAGGGGGTCCACACCAAGGATGGTGGGGGTCTAGGGGGTCCACACCAAGGAGGGTGGGGGGTCTAGGGGGTCCACCCCAAGGAGGGTGGGGGGTCTAGGGGGTCCACACCAAGGAGGGTGGGGGTCTGGGGGTCCACACCAAGGAGTGTGGGTGGTCTAGGGGGTCCACACCAAGGAGGGTGGGGGGTCTGGGGGTCCACACCAAGGAGTTTGGGTGCTCTAGGGGGTCCACCCCAAGGAGGGTGGGGGTCTAAGGGGTCCACACCAAGGAGGGTGGGTGTCTAGGGGGTCAACACCAAGGAGGGTGGTGGGTCTAGTGGGTCCACACCAAGGAGGTTGGGGGTTTTGGGGGTCCACACCAAGGAGGGTTGGGGTCTATCGGTCCACACCAAGGGGAGTGTGGGTCTAGGGGGTCTTTTAAAGTAAAGTATTAGTTTTATTTGGTTTAAAGTGACCTTAGATACATGAAACAGTATCGCCCATCTATATTTGTGCTTATTACTACCGGTACTAATTAAACACAAATTATCAAACCACCGTTTAAGCTTCCCATAATGTATGTGTTAATTAGGCGAATTAAAACACGAAGTAGGCCTAACCCGCCACCGTCACTGTTCACAATATTAACCACGCAGTTTAGCTGTATTTTAGTGGGTGCAGTTTGTTTATCCACTGGGGACACCGGGGACAGCTGTTATTGCAGTAGCAAGAAACTCCCCGGCGCGGTCTGGCTTACCCCGTTCCACAACATCTCCGAGCTGCTCACCATTAGGCCCACCCCGTTCCACAACATCTCCGAGCTGCTCACCATTAGGCCCACCCCGTTCCACAACATCTCCGAGTGATTGACAGTTACCCAATGTAACCAATAACATAAGCATTAGAACTACCGGAATTACAAATTTCAGATTTAAGTCGCCCATTTTGTGTTCAATATAACGTTAGCGATATATTATATCAGTTACACAGATTTATTTTTATGTATTCTACCCGTGCCGTAGTTTGTTCTAATGCTATTATATGGCCTTGAAACAAAACGGCCAGTTTTTTTTCCCCAACCTTTTCAAACTCATTCAAACGGCTTTGCGAATATAAGTTGGGGAAACTAACATGATGTTTGTTGGTATAGAAACCAGTTTATCCAATCGGATTTGTTTCCTTGAGCTTTGCTTTTGAAACAAGTTTGTAAAAGTCGGGAAAAGAAAAACAAAGATTATAAAACTTTCCGTCCGGGGCCACCACACTGAAGTAATTAATAAGTTTTAGATGAGAGGTGACGGCCCTTAGATTTTCTCACCACAAGGCAAAAAACTAATTTCATATTTCCATCATGAGGTAACCAACCTATTTATTTGTTTAACCGTCTAAGGCTCACACCTTACAATGGGTACAATAATTGAACAAATGTTTGTGAAAATATTTTTTTTACGTGTATGTAGTTGTTCAGTTCTCAGCCTTAGACTACTGTCTGTCTTACAGGTCACAATGGAATATTTTTTTGGACTGAATCTTTTGATAAGGAAAATCAAATGCACCAGATATTTATTAATAACTTACGCTAGCTGGTGTTAATCGATAGTTATCGACGCTTCCAATTAATTATGGAAAGGAAATCGATCTCTTAAACACCATTATGTTGTAAATGATTATAACCCCGTATCGGAAACAAATGTTTAAACTCATTAATCGATGAGTTTAATTCGAAGTAAACCACTCAAACTGATTCGTTTGGTTGGCTAACGATGCAAAGACAATTCATATTGGATTGAGTGCGAACTACTTTACATGCACTGTACTGTACATGCACTGTACTTTACATGCACTGTACTGTTCATGCACTGTACTGTACATGCACTGTAGGCCTACTGTACATGTACAGTTGTTGTGGGGGTGAGTAAGGATCATTAGCATAGGGGTCCCAACCACGAAGGCGGGGCTCAGTTGGTTGAGCGCCGGGCCTGCAATCAATTGGTTGCAACGACTTTTTACCGGAACTCTTAGGGGCCAACAATGTGTCCGAACCGCCGTCCAGAAATTAACAATAACAATAATTATGTTACAATAGTGTTACTTCCGGAGCTCCTAAAGGGACATTTGTGAAGAGATATATTTTTTAATAAAACTTTCGCACGTTTACCCAATACGTTCGCACGTGTTGCTAATACATTCGCGTTCATCTCATTCTGAGGCTTAGCCCGCTGTTAGCGCTTTTAGTAAAATATGTTCTTTCAATCTCAATTTCATATATTTTGACTCTTTTAGTACTACGCAGAGATTCTATGCACTGAGGGCCTTTGAATATTGGTCTGATACAATAAACGGAATTGCGCTATGTACCTGTCACCGAGGACCGCGCAATGTATCGATTAATTCCCCTTCCTTTCCTTCTCATGTATTGATTTGCTCTATAACTTATTTGGTTCGATACGGTATTTGATTATCTATTGTATTTAACTGAGATACGATACCGGGAGGGTGTGACAACACAGTATAACAAGCAAATGACTGACTAATTAATTCTGTAAGGACTCAAGTCCAGTGTTTGTGTTTCCCTTTAGAGGAAACGTATTTTGACTTGTCTTTATGTATAATTATATTAATATTTCTACCGCAATCAATTTGTGACAACTCTCAATCGTGATAGAATTAATAATAAGGGCTTTTTTTATAATAATGATCTGGGATATCGCCATATATTAATTATTTAGTAAATCAGAGGTAAGACAACACACGAATCTAATACAATTGTCCAGATTATCACTAATACTTAATTGTAGAGACCCACTGTAAAAGCTTTTGCGAACATAACAAGTCATTGTTACGCAATGCGCTTAATACTCTAAAAAGGCCTAAAATTGTTCAACTACGCGTCGGTCAGAAATTAGAACCAAGATGACGAAATCTGTCAGCTGATTCTTTGTGTACGTGGAGATTCCTTTGTTTGGGCGTATTCAGCCAATCAGAGCAATCTTCCCAGTTATGCCAATAGAGACCTACCTGTGGAAATTGGCGCATGCACAGTTATTGTTTTTCTGAGAATCCGATTCCTCTCAGGATTCTGTACTAAGTACAGACGTTTCAGACTTTGGCCCAAGAACATCTGATGGCTGGAGTTATAAGAACGTAAATCTATTAACGTGACACACTGCTTGTCTCACCTTGTTTCACCTGAATCACCGCATCGAACACCTAAATATATGACTGAACACATACTGACTGTTCACCGCACTGTTTTAATGCTGTTTTATATTGTTGTTAATTGCTGTTTATATTAATGGATGTTATATTTGGAGAATACCGATAAATAATCGTAAACCCCTCAACTTTCTTAATTACTGAGGTAAGCAGAAGGGTCTACCGGTAGCAACTGCGACTCAAATTATAGTGGTTTTTGTGTGGATTAAATGCTATTTCATAATCCATATGTGTGTCAGTTGCAATCCTCCTTATATATGATCAAAATCAGTGACGGTCGGCAAATTAGTGTGAATTAGTGTGAAGTAGTTCGAAGGTTAATAAAGCATCTCCTAAAGAATGCGCTATTTACGAGATTCCATAGCCATCTAGTTGTGATTAGTGTAAGTCATAACTCTGTTTTATACTTAAAGCGCCACGCCCCAAAGGAACTGTTAATATTTCCCCGAAAGTAAATATAGTTGTCGGAGATTATATAGTAGCGATCAATCGAATAATACAAAGTAGCCTACACTGCAATAACTTTCTCTGGACCCGAATCCAGTCTCCCACACAGTGGGTCATACGCCGCGCACGGACTGGCTTCGGCAGATGTAAATTCAGTACACCAGGTAATTGGTAAGGGCAAAAGTCGATTTATAAGTAAAGGCATATTTAAATTGGCAGGTTAACTGCTAAAAGGTCTAAAAGCGCGAACATTAATAGATTTTGTTTCTTTTATTGCTCAGTAGGCAATAAAACCGAAACGTACCGGTTGGACGGTAGATTGTAGGCCTAGTTAACCCAAACTGGTACTTACCCAGTATTATTTGATTGTGAAATATTGTATATTGTAGGCTGTTAGAGGATTAGGGATTGATCACCCCTTACTCCTTGTATGGTTTACTTATTCCTGTCAGTTTTATTTATCGGTAAGTGTAATATTGAGCAGAAGGCATGTAAGCCTGCTCAGATTGTATAAATAACTTGTAGGCCGGGTTGTTGTCTGGTTGTTGTTAGGCCTGAGGCGATTGCTGTGTATGTAGAGTGTCTGTCCGATAAAGTGCTAGTTAGGAAAGTGGAGGCATCCAGTGCTATAAGGTAAACCCTCCGCAAAGGAATAAGTCATACTACGTAGTCTAGAACGCTTACTAACTAACCATTTTGGAGATTGCATATACTGTGGTTTATTTAGGCTTGACAGTAGTCTGCCAGCATTTGGTCTGTGTTTTATTTGAATAGTCTGTACGGGTAGCATAATATTTATTATTCAGAGTTTATGCAAGTATTTGCAACCTTCATGTCCCCAAGTTTATTCCTTACAGTAATTATGCTTGTTATGCATACAGTTATAGCTAAATTAACTCCGGTACTACTTCAGGACTGCTTGGCGTAGGACAGACTGGTGATTTTGTGCTCCGGTCCCTCCAGCAGATACCGTGGTTCTTTTGGCTGTTCACGTATATTTAACTGTATTATCAGTATTTAGTGTCTAACAAGTAGCACTCCACTGAGAGCGTCCAGCCTCTGTGTAGTGACTCCTTACTCAGAAATAATAACATTTATTTCAAATATTGACAAAACCCATTACGGGTATATATATATATATTTATAAATCAACTCAATCAGATTTATAAATTAATAGGCCTGTTATACATCAATTAGGTCTTAATATCAGTTGAACCTACTGCTTAATATCAGTCATAAAGTAAAGGGAAATAATTCCTAAAATTTAGATAATCAGTTATTATTAAATTATTGACATTACCGGTGTTTACAGTAAGCTTATTATATATTTATATAAATTAGGCTAAACTTATATACCGGTATTCTGTGACTGATCATAGTCTGTAATAATACTGTTATATATACTGTAGGTGTATACCAGTATTCTAATACTAGATACATACCACGTTACATTGAGTAGCAATATCAGTAACTACAAGACTGACAGTTGATACTGATTTCCCCTAGACTTACTTTAACTGTCATTATTGTGATAGGCATTCAACTGTAAAATAAATTATGTCTGACACAAAACAAACCCTGTCAGATAGTCTCTTGGAAAGGACGATCTGTGACCCAGATCAAAGTATGGAAAGGCCCCGACCAAAGTCTAAGTCCCCTCCTACTGTAAGAAAGGTCATCCCTACAGTAGTCGTGTCGGACCCTAGGCTAGTGAAGCACCATAGGTCTATTATAGGCACTAGGGCTCAAGTTAAGCGAGACCAAGCAACGGCTGTAAAACAGCAATAGTACAAGAACCGAGAAGTTATCGGAAGCCGCCTGGGAAGACTTATATCAAATGGGAGTGGTTAGGGACACCCAAGATCCCGCTGTATGGAAGAGGTCAGCAGCAGGATATGTCCTGGGATTTGTCAACTCCTTGGGACAAGTAGAAGCACAGTTATTTCAACAACAACAGGGACCTCAAGAGCAGGGAGAACTGCTTTACCAAGTGAGAGAACGTATATTGAGGATCAGATTAATCCTTTCAGCCTTTGAAGAGGCCTCGAAGAGAAGTCAAGAAACATCGCTGCAGGTGGCAGTAAAGACTTGGTTCCAAAGAGTGAATGCTAAAGTCCAGGGAACAACACAATGGAAGGCTCAGCTAACTGAACGCATAACCCACAGAGAATCCACCGATGTAACTTTCTCCCATGTGGAAGGCGAGGCATTATCCGAAAAACATCAGAATAAAGATGCTATTCACATCTATCTGTCGGATTATCAACGATTTATAGGTGACAAAGAGCTAAGGAGACGACGAGACGTCTAGCTGGACTTCACCCCAATAGTGAAGGAGCCAAATTCATTTTGGACTCCTTAGATGCGGAGATATTAGCTGCAGAGCAGGCTAAATTTGATGAAAGCATTCTTATTGCAATGGACAAAGAAGAACAAATAAAGAAAGGACAGATAGAAGACCGAAAACGAGCTGCAACAGTTGAAGCTGAAAGAAAATCAGCGGCGGCAGCGGCAGCGGCAGAAGTTGATCGAAAAGTGGCGGAAGCAGAACGGCTGAAGCAAAAGTACAACTAGAGTTGGAGAGCCTTCAGGCGAAACAAGATTACTTAAATAAACAAAGAGCAGCTACTCAGATGCAACTACTGAGTCGATCTACTCCCAGAAGACAGGGATTTACCTCCTCGGATGAAGGTGCTACAACTGATCCCGAGTGTAAAGGTAATAAATCTCGTTCAAACGGATGTAGAAGAGCACCCCACAGACATAAGTTGCCTAACTTACCCCCTACAGTGAGAAGGGAGCTAGCTAATGTAGACGTAACTAATAGAGAGTCAACAGACCAAATTATAAGAGTGGAAAGACTCCCTACTATAGTAGATGAGCCAGAAATAATTAGGCCTGTTAGCAAAGCTACTCCTTTAATAGAGACCCCTTTGCTCCCCGAACCCAACTCAAAATTCCCTTTACACAGTACCAAAATACCTTCCCAGAACCCAACTCAAAATTCCCTTTACACAGTACCAAAATACCTATGTCCAGTAGACAACTGCCAGAATCTCAGACTGTTATTGACACCGAGCAAGAGATAATAACTGGACTGTGCCCTGTCGTCCCGATGTGCCATCCAGCTACGTCGTTGGCGACTCCTGCATCTGCGGTTGAGGGGATGGAGGAAGGACGACGGGGGATGGAGGAATTGCTCGGGCAATTAGAGGAGAACAAAATACAGTCCTCTAAACAAGTCCGAGAATTGGAAGGGACTGTTCAACTGCTAAAGGGAACAGTAAGAGAGAGTAAGTTAGAGCTGCAAGAAGTACAGCAGCATATCGCGCTCGAAAATGATAAATTAGTAAATATACAAATGGGTATACCACCACCCTCTGTAACAATGTGTCAGCCCGTTAGGTCTGAAGTATTTCATGCGCAAGGTGTGGAGCCTACACGCATGTATACTGCTAGTGAAGTAAAAACTCCTATAGTAAACCCTATCAAGAGTATTAATAAGCCTGTCGATAATGATATCCCATACCGATCTGATAATAATCCGAGAAATTTATATACCGATAATTCGATATTAAATAATACGATGGCTCAAGAAAGCTTCATACGTCAGATGGCTAGAACGGAAGCCCGTC
Organism: Nemertoderma westbladi; assembly: GCA_032718475.1. Classification (NCBI taxonomy): domain Eukaryota; kingdom Metazoa; phylum Xenacoelomorpha; order Nemertodermatida; family Nemertodermatidae; genus Nemertoderma; species Nemertoderma westbladi. Next base: position 22,534 of record JAUCBJ010003618.1, on the reverse strand, counting down.
AAGCAGTAAAGGTGGGAGAGGTCGTCAAATTTAATGGAGATGAGATGAAATGGTTACCTTTTAATGAATATTACAAGGATAACATACAAAACTCCGTACTATCCAGCGGAGAGAAATTATGATTCCTCATCGAGTGCTTGGAAGGACCTCCCAAGTTAATGGCGTTAAAGTTTATTGGACATCCAAACGGATTGAGACAAGTATGGGATACGCTTAATATCAGGTATGGTAATAGGAGTAACATAGCTAGATATCTGTATGCGAAATTAGTAGCGCCCAGAAAGTTTCTTAGCAGCGGGATTATCGAGTTTTCTGATAAGATTCAGGAGATCTGTAGACAGTTAGACTGGTTGGATAAGTCTCATGAATACCAGAGTTCTATGGTTGTAGGAGCCGTAGCATCAGCTTTGCCAAAAGGCGGAGTAGGTACTCGCTGGGACAAAAAGGTTCTCTATTTGATGGACCAACAACATAGAGATCCAAACATTGCTGACCTTACGTCGTTCTTAAATGGAGAGCTAAGACTACAGCTCATAAAACAGTCTAGAGAGAAGACTCCGGAAACTAAGGTAAGTGAAAAATCCGTAACTAGGAGAAAGGTAACACCAGTGTGTTATACAGATGATTAGGAAAGTCAAACGTCTTATGACGAAAATAGTGGCAAAGACACCGAGAGATCTTATTACACAAATAAGGTCAAGAAAGACATAAGTAAATCTAAGGCTCGAACCAGTGGCAGGAGGGAACATATAACAACTCCCCCTACATCTCCCAAGAGAATTCATGGAAGGAAGCCCTAAGAAAGAACTAGCGTACAAAATACAATGCAGGCTAAGGTAAGTAACATCAAACCTAAGTGTGTATTGTGCGACGGGCCACATCGCTTGAGTGGGTGTGAAGAATTCTTGAAGAAAGAACTAAAGGATAGACGTGATGTCATGTGGGATAAACGATTGTGTTATAATTGCCTCAGGCGAGGACATCAAAGGAAAACCTGTTACTCAGACATGAGGTGTGCTAAGTGTGGAGCTAAACATCATATCTTGCTACACACCGAGTTTGATAAGACTCGGACGAGTTCAGTAAGTGAGCCCGAACTACATGTACAATTCAGTGATGTGAATGACACTGACCATAGTTCGGAGATGGAAGGATTCTATACAGATGGATTTTCCGACGAAAATGAATCCTGCTATATGATCAACATAACCGTATATCGACGTATCCTTACGTATGAGACCGAAACGGAGGGAGAAGAACACCAACTATCTATTCTGGATCGACAGTTCACATGGAAAATTTCAATACCATCTTTCGGTATCCGAGAGTTCCCCCTGGTGCAACTGAGAGTACATGGAAAAGGGAAGAGCTTAATAGTGAATGTCCTCCTTGACTCCGGTAGTACAGGCACCTTTATTGACAAGGACCTTGCCAAAGATATCTTTGCTGGTCAACCACAGTTCCGAACCAAACTGAACCTTTCTGGAATTATGCAGGTTTGGAAATCTACGGTTTCCACAGATTTTTATGTTGGATCGTTGTCCACTCCCCAAGATGAACTAGGTGAGAGCAGTGTAAGGTCAGTTAAAATGGTGGCGATAAAGAACTTTGCTACAACTGGGATGAAGACCATTTTACCCAGCAATACAATATACCTAGATTCAGTACAGATTACCCAGGGGTACAGATACTGCTCGGCCAGAATGCGCATGAGGCGCTTGAGACCTTAGAAAAACGGCCTGCTCGACCGCGACCACTACAGACCTACGCGGGAAGAATGAGAGTAGGTTGGTACTTCAAGGGACCTTCCCACAGGACTTTGCAGGAACGATCTCAGGGAGAGCAAGTCCATCAGGTAAGAGAGTGTAAGGAAGCCGTGAGCGAAGAGGATATCCCAGCTGAGGAAACTCTATGTTCTTCAGACAACGACGACATCCAAATTCTATATGACGAGGAGAATACCATTGAACTCCTCACTGAGAATCGAACTTGGTCAAACCAAGTTAATTTGTGTAACCTTATCTGTCAAAACAACAGACTGTTGACTTGCGACAACGAACTCAGTGAAGTGGTAGAGCGATATAATGATAAGATACGCGATGAACACGCGGTACGATTCTTTACTCAAGAAGCTGTAGAGCCTAATTCCTACGACAAAGCATTATCCATCGAGGAAGAGAGAGCCAAGCAAATTCAGGAAACAACTACTCATTATCTGAAGGAGGAGGGTCGCTATGAGATTGGTCTGCCTTTCAGGCGGAGAGAACCCAGCTTTGTTAATAAGCGAACTTTAGCAGAAAAGAGAATCGCTCTGCAACATCGGCGCTTGATGTCTAACGATCGAGCCAAAGAGATGTATAAGACGCAACTAAAGAAGTTCATCGACAAGGGATACGCGGAGCGAGTTCCGGAAGAAACACCCATAACGGAAAGAACGTATTACTTGATACACCATTACGTTCCCAAGGCCGGTAAACCAAATGAAGTCTGGGTAGTGTTTGACGGCTCCGCCCTTTATATGGGACAATCCCTAAACTCAGAACTGTTGCCGGGACCCAACTTACTGCAATCTTTGTTGGGAATATTATTACGACTGCGGCAATATTCAATTGCCTTCGCTTCCAACATTGAAGGCATGTTTCTACAAGTTAAAGCGTTAGCTAGGGATCGAGATAGCCTATGATTTCTGTGGTGGCCTGAAGGAGACCTCAACCGAAAACCGCTGGAGTACTGGATGACAATCCAGGCTTTCGGGATCATATCGAGCCCCTCGAACGCTTGTTCGGTAGTGCGCACCACTGCCGACGATAATAGAGACGCCTTCTCTAAAGTGGTTATCGACAACATCAAACGGGATATTTACATGGACGACAATCTAAAGTCCCTCCCATCGGTGGAAGAAGCAATCGATGTTGCCAAGGAAACGGTAGAGTGCTTACAACGAGGTGGATTTCGCCTAACCAAATTCACTAGTAACTTCCGTGAGTTCCTGGAATCAATCCCAGTAGAAGACCGAGGTGTTAAAGATCTTGACCTCATTAAGGACGATCTTCCAGAAACCAAGAATCTTGGACTGAAATGGAACACGGAGAGAGACATTTTATTTTTTAAACTGAAACAACGAGATAATCCCGTTCGAACTAAACGGATTTGTCTGAGTATTCTGAGCACTTACTTCGATCCATTGGGATTCATTAACCCAGTAATACTAGTTGCTCGGAGCTTGGTACAACAAATGTGGCTCGAAAACCACTCGTGGGATGATCCACTCCAGGGAGAACTGCTAAAGAAGTGGATGAAGTAGGAGGATTCTTTACCATCTATTGAGAACTTTAAGATTTCCTGCTCGTATTTCGGTCATGTTCTCCCCACGTATTCCTATCAACTCCATGTTTTTGGAGACGCCAGCGATATTGGAATAGGTATAGTAGCCTACCTGAGGGTTGAAACTCCCGATGGAATTAAAGTTTCATTAGCCGCCTCCAAGGCCCTAATAAACAACAAACTGCGGGTTCCCAGAGCGGAGTTAAAGGCGGCGCTATACGCTACAGCCATCAGCCGGAATGTAACCGAACAGATCGACTATCCTCTAGAGAAAACTGTCTATTGGACTGATGCGTTACTCATTCTGCAGTATATAACTAATGAAGTCTGTCAGTTCAGCGTCTTTGTTACCAACAGAGTAGCTATTATACTCAGTCGCTCTAATATAGATCAATGGAGACATTGCCCTGGAACAATTAATCCAGCCGATATCGCTTCCAGCGGAGCAACTCCTCAAGAACTGATAGACACTCCATACTGGTTAGGTGGCCCCGACTTTCTAGGTAAAGAAGAGGAGGAATGGCCCCCTCATCTCACCACGGCGGAGATCAGACAAGCCAAGGGAGCGGAGAAAGTCAAACCGAAAACCCGGATGAGTAAATCAAAGCTGTTTAAGTCAGCGATAGATCTGTCTGTGCTACACACCACCGGTGATAACACTGTGGATCTGAATCCATCCATGGATGTTACTCGAACCATAAATAAATCCGTTATAGAAATAAGGGAAAGAGATTGGAAATCTGGAACACCAGACGTCTCACAAGGACTCTCTCCTCTTATCCAAAGAGCGATGGCTCATTATAGCTCCTGGAATCGGCTTTGCAAGCCCATTGTGTATTTAAAACGATGTTTCCATCATCACGATTCCAGGACGAAGATCGCTAATGATGCCACTTCAGTAGTAGCTGAAAAGGTCCATGCTACCAAAGACCTTCCCACTTATCGGCTGCCTGATAGGTTTATGACTGAGAAGATCAGTTACCAAGAACATGATGATGCCAACAAGCAGATACTGAGACTCCTGCAATGTTACGAGAATTCCGGAAAAGTATTTCCTGTTGTTGAGAAATCCACAGATGCGCTTAAGGGATCGTTTCTCTAGCACAATGATAGATGGGTAAATACGTGTCGGAGGGAGATTAACCAATGCTCGATTGTCCTTTGACACTAAGTTTCCCATACTCATTAGAAATCTTGAAATACAAATCAAGATGATTGTAGATGTTCACAGTAAGCTTTACCACGCTGGTAGAGAACGAGTTCTTAGTGAAATTCGAACTCGCTATTATTTCCATAAGCCCCGTAGAGCTCTAAACCAAGTTCTTAGGAACTGTATACCTTGTAGGAAAGCATTTAGTAGGCCTTTAACACAGCGAGAGGCAGAATTACCTAGGGAACGAGTAAGCTGTTATGAACCACCCTTTACTAATACTGGTGTGGATTTATTTGGCCCTATTGAAGTATATCATGCTAGGACTATAGTCAAGCGATTGTGCATCATCTTTGTTTGTATGACTTGTAGAGCGATCCATCTAGATATGGTGAACAATCTATCTACCAACAGCTTCATACTGAGTTTACGCCGATAAATTGCTCGTTTTGGGACTAGCAACACTATGAGATCTGACAAAGGTACTACTTTCATTGGCGCCAATAATGAGATTAAAGCTTACATAAAAGATTGGAACCAAAGACAGGTGGACGATCAGCTAAGAGTAACAGCATCCAGCTGGACCTTCAACGCCGCCGACGCCCCTTGGTGGGGAGGAGGTTGGGAGAGACTCATACGTAGCGTGAAGACCACATTTCACTTTATAGTGCCGTGCCGTGCGTATCTCACCAACGAACTTTTGCGGACGTTAATGGAGGAAATCGCTGCCTATCTCAACGAGAGACCGCTTATACCAGTCTCATAGAGTCCCGACTCTCTAGAAGCGCTAACACCCGCGCATTTCCTACTAAAGAAACCTGTAGCCATGCTCCCGCAGTCGGAAATAACAGACGGAGATGAATACTGCCGACAAACTTGGCAACTTATGCAGTTATTATCCCGTCGTTTCGCTGACCATTTCGAAAAACATTATCTTCCTACAACTTCGAACAAAGTGGTTTGCGCAGCAAGAAAACGTCAGCGCTGGAGACATGGTCCTTATCGTGGATACAGATCTTCCCCGTAAGAGGTGGCAGACAGGTCGTATCATCGAGACTCATATATCCGATGGTGGTTTAGTGAGATCGGTAGAACTCGTCGTCATGCGACGTACCCCCAACATGCGACTCCCCAACATAATAGCGTTTGGAGTGGGTGTGTGACTATATTATTTTATTTGTTTATTTTTATATTTATGTACACATTATTATGTAATTATATTATTATGATCGTTTTCTTTAATTTTATTTAGTAGAATAATATTTTTTAATGATTATTCAGTAGATTAGAGCAATATATTTCGTGTTTTATTACTTAATTACTTAGTATAATATATTTCGTTAATGGTGAGAAATAATTTCATTTTCTCTTTCCTTACTGTCCGTATCCTACTATAAATACGTGACTACAGTAAGATGAAATGTCAGTACTTATTAAAGTACAATATACCGCTCCTACTATACTTAAGTATTATTGGTAAAGTAGAGTATTAGGAATGCAAAGTTCAGATCCTCTTGTCTCGGCTAAACCAAGCTCTGGTTGTAACGTGGTTAATAGGTCCGTTAGCTTTAGGCTTCGATAATTAATCTCTAGGTATAGGACACTACGGGAATGTTTGTTTATAGTGTAGACTATAAGCCATCAGACGGTGGCATTTCCTTATCTGGACAACACAACGTATTGAAACTACTTTATTGATTTCAAAATTCCGTAAATTCCCTGTCAGTCTGTAAGAACCAGAAATTCTAAATTCTTGTTAGTCTGGTTTGTAAAATTCTTGTAAAATTACCCTAAAAATTGTACGTGTAACTTTGTTTATTGTTTACTTAGAGATTGTGTAATCTCAACATGTTATACGTAAGTAATTTGTAGGGATAAGTAACTTAGTTAAGTATAACTATCAGTATTTAGTGTCTAACAAGTAGAACTCCACTGAGAGCGTCCAACCTCTGTGTAGTGACTTCGTACTCAGAAATAATAACATTTATTTCAATAATTGACAAAACCCATTATGGGTATATATAATTATAAATTTAACTCAATCAGATTTATAAATTAGTAGGCCTGTTATACATCAACTAGGTCTTAATATCAGTTGAACCTATTGCTCAATATCAGTATTAGAGTAAAATGGAAATAATTCCTAAAATCGGATAATCAGTTATTATTTCATTATTGAAAATATTGATGCCTACCGTAAGCTTATTATAAATTTATATAACTTAGGCTAAACTTATATACTGGTATTCAGTGATTGATCCTAGTCTGTAGTAATACTGTTATATATACTATAGGTGTATACCGGTATTCTAACACTTGATATCTACCTACGTTACATTGAGTAACAATATTGGGTAACTACGAGACTGACAGGTGATACTGATTTGCCCTAGATTTACTTTAACTGTTATTATCTTGATAGGCATTCAACTGTAAATAAATTATGTCTGACCCAAAACAAACAATGTCAGATAGACTTTTGGAACAGACACTCTGTGACCCAGATCAAAGTGTAGAAAGGCCCCGACCGAGGTCTAAGTCCCCTCCTACTGTAAGAAAGGTCATCCCTACAGTAGTTGTGTCGGACCCTAGGTTAGTGAAGCACCATAGGTCTATTATAGGCACTATGGCTCAAGTTAAGAGAGACCAAGAGACGGCTGCAGAACAGCGGGCAGCCCACTGACCAGGAAGTTATCTCTCAACCACTCAGTGACCCTAGTTCCAGCACCGAAGAGTTAACACCCGAGACTGGCTCAAGGATGGAAGAAGTGGTTTACCCTGACCCACTCTTGATTCTTCCTGGGATAGTGCTCACTCGAGTTCTTCTAGCCATAGAAGAACATCAAGTCAACCAGGGATAGTTACGCCGGATACCAGCGAAGTTGAACGAAAAGCTACAGCGACAGCGGTGGAAGTCGAACGGAAAGCGGCCGAGGCAGTGGCAGTGGCAGAAGTCGAACTTAAAGCTGCCACCGTAGAAGTTGAAAAGAGGGCAGCTGAAGCCAAAGCACAACTATAGTTAGAGAGCATTCAAGCGAGACAGGATTTCTTAAGTAAACAAAGGGCAGCGACTCAGATGCAAATCCTAAGTCAATCTACTCCTAAAAGACATGGATTTACTACTTCCTCGGACGAAGGTACTACCACTGACACCGAGTGTAGAAGCAATAAATCTCATTCAAATGGACGTAGAAGAGCATCCATAGGACATAAGTTACCTAACTTGCCTAACTAACCCCCGGTGAGAAGGGAATTAGCTAATGTAGACTTAAGAAATAGACAGTCAATAACTCAAGTTGTACGATCAGATAGACTCCCTACTATAGTGGATGAGCCAGAAATAATTAGGCCTGTTATCAAAGCTAATCCTTTATTGGAGACCCTTTTGCTGCCTGAATACAGCTCTGAGTTCCTTTTACACAGTACCAAACTTCCCTTGGCCAGTAGACAAATACCAGAGTCTCAGACTGGTATTGATGCCGAGCAAAATTTGTTAATAAAGGGACTATCTCCTGTAGCCCCGATGTGCCATCCAGCTACTAAGTTGGCAGCTCCGGCACCCGCGGTCGAGTGGATGGAGGAAGGGTGGCAGGAGATGAAAGAGCTACTGGGACAATTAGCCAAAACCAAGGCTCGCTCTACTGAACAAGTCCGAGATTTGGAAGGAACTGTTCAATTATTAAAGGGAACAGTACAGGACAGTAAAATAGAGTTGCAAGAAGTGCAGCAACACATCGCTCTCAAACGCGATAAATTAGTCAATATACAAATGGGTATACCACCACCCCCTGTAACAGTGTGTTAGCCCTTTAGGCCTGAAGTACCTCATGCGCAAGGTGTATAACCTACACACATCTATACTGCTAGTGAAGTAGAAACTCCTATAGTAAACCATGTTAATAATATTAGTAAACCTGTTGATAATGATATCCCATACCGATCTGATAATCATCCGAGAAATTTATATACCGATAATTCGATATTAAATAGTACAATGGCTCAAGAGAGTTTCACGGGTCAGATGGCTAGGACGGAAGCTCGTCCAGCTGTAAAGGTGGGAGAGGTTGTCAAGTTTAATGGAGATGAGATGAAATGGTTACCTTTTAATGAATATTACAAAGATAACATACAAAACTCTGTACTATCCAACGGAGAGAAACTACGATTCCTCATTGAGTGCTTGGAAGGTCCCCCCAAGTTAATGGCGTTAAAATTTATTGGACATCCTGACGGATTAAGACAAGTCTGTGATACACTTAACATCATTTATGGTAATAGGACTAACATAGCTAGTTATCTGTTTGCGAAATTAGTAGCGCCCAGGAAGTTTCCTAGTAATGGGATTATAGAGTTTTCCGATGAGATTCAGGAGATCTGTAGACAGTTAGACTGGTTGGGTAAGTCTCATGAATACCAAAGTTCTATGGTGGTAGGAGCTGTAGCGTCAACTTTGCCAAAGGGCGGAGTAGGAACTGGTTGGGACAAAAAGGTTCTATGCTTGATGGACCAACATCAGAGAGATCCAACCATGGCGGACCTTATGTCGTTCTTAAACGGAGAGGTAATATTACAGCTAATAAAACAGTCTAGAGAGAAGACTTGAGAAACTAAGGTAAGTGAGAAACCTGTTACTAGGAGAAAGATCATACCAGTGTGTTATACCGATTATGAGAGTCAAACGTCCTATGATGAAGACAGTGGCAAGGACACCGAAATAACTTATTATACGAGTAAAGATAAGGACATAAGTAAACCCAAGGTTCGACCTAGTAACAAGGGAGAACAACTTAGAACTCCTCCTACGTCTCCCAAGAGAATTCCTGGTAGGAAGCCCGAAGAAAGAGCTCACATACAAAACACCATGCAAACTAAGGTAAGTAACATCAAACCGAAGTGTGTATTGTGTGAAGGGCCCCATCGCTTGAGTGGGTGTGAGCAATTCTTAAGGAAATAATTAAAGGATAGACGTAGTGTAACTTGGGATAAAAGTTTATGTTACAATTGCCTCAGGAGAGGACATCAAAGGAAAACCTGTTACTCAGACACGAGGTGCGCTAAGTGTGGAGCGAAACATCATATCCTACTACATACAGAGTTCGATAAGGTAAGTGAACCAGAACTGCATGTGCAGTTCAGTGATGTAAATGACACAGATCAGAGTTCGGAGATGGAAGGATTCTATATGGATGAGTTTTCTGATGAAAATGAATCCTGCTATATGATCAACACAGCCGTATATCGAGCCCTTACTTATGAGGCAGCAACTGATGGAGAGGAATCCCAACTACCCATTCCAGATCGACAGCCCTCATGGAAGGTTTCGCAACCATCTGTCGGCATCAGAGAGTTCCCAGTGGTGCAGCTTAGGGTACATGGACAAGGTAAGAGCCTTATTGTGGATGCCCTCCTTGATTCAGGTAGTACAGGCACCTTCATCGATAAAGATTTGGCCGAGGATATATTCACTGGTCAAGAAAGATTCCAAACCAAACTGAATCTTTCCAGGATCATGCAGGTATGGAAATCTATTGTATCTACGGATTTCTACTTAGGATCATTGTCGACTCCCCAGGACAAATCAGGTGAGGACAGTATAAGGTCAGTTAAAATGGTGGCCATTAAGAACTTTGCTGCTAGTCAAGTAGAGCCTTATAACTGGGACGAGGACAACTTTGCCCAGCAACATAACATCCCCAGATTTAGAACAGATTACCCAGGGGTACACATATTGCTCGGTCAGAATGCGCACAAAGCGCTAGAAACCATTGAGAAACGGCCTGCTCGACCGCTACCCTTACAAACGTATGCGGGATGAACTAGAGTAGGTTGGTATTTCACGGGACCATCCCGAAGGACTTTCAAAGAAAGATTAGAAAGCGAACAAGTCCAGCAGGTAAGAGAGTGTTGAGAGAAAGAGAAGATGTTGAAGAACCGGATAAGCGTACTGACTTTTACGAATATTTCGAGTTCCTGAGAGAAACTTATCTCAATGTAGCTATTCAACAAAATCTAGAAACACGATATCCGCAAGGTATACATCCTAATCCTATGATGGAACTTAAACGACTGTATTTTACTATGATGTATCTTACCGCCAATCGACCACTACCTGTTGTACTGGATAGCTTCGAACAGATGGAGGAATATTGTAGAACTGGAGAAAAATCGCCAGCATTCCCCTTACAAGACGTGCATCTTTGGTATTACTGCGATGAATGCCCTAGACCCAATCAACAAACGGAACGACATAAGCACCCGCGGAGACGTTGCGCTAAACATAGTTTTACGCGCTATACTTACGGGAGTTTTGAGCGAAACTTGTTCGATGTACCACCTATGCTCGCTCGACTCAAACGATCCTTAAGTAAACCTATGATCAGAGATCCTCCTGAGTTGTACTCATTGTTCAAAGATCTGGTGTTACCCGAACAATTAGTCAGTGGCACTCCAGTTTTGGGCTCCTTGGATATTCGCCCATCCTACTTAGCCGGATTTGGGAAGCGGACATCTAATATCTCCGTTCAACCCATATAATCATCCTGGTTTGACTCCGATACAACCTGTCACCGAGGTAGAGGAAAGTGTCATACGGAACGCACTGGACGCAATTCGGCAAAAGATCAGAAATGGAATCTATGATTGTTTAGACAAACGTGGATTGCATCAACAAGTACAAGCGGTAAAAGAATTAGCTTTACCTCAGTTCGATCGAGAAATCGAGAATCTGGAAGGAGATATTGAACTTGGATGTACATATTCGTTACAAGAGTTCTTAAACGAACGCTTTCAAAGACAAGCGGAGAAGAATCAGCTAGAGGAGAAACATATCGAAATGGACGAGAGAGAAGAAGCCGCTTTAGCCCAACCTGAAGCTCAGATACTTATGACTGATCTCTACTCCAAAACCATCATTCATCCTTCGATGGTCCCTCATTTCGGAGATAAACTCTTCGCAACAGCACAACCTCAACCGGTTGATATCAACTTAAGATCTCAAGATCTTATCGCTGATGCTCCTATGTTACAACATCCACCGATCGAAGCTGCTCGTGTCGACGGTATACTCGTTGAACCTCCGGACAATCGAGCAGATCTTCTCCGTCGTATGGTACACGAGGTTAACATATGCGCTAGACCTTTACAGAACTCATTTTACGGGATCAAAGACCACCCCTACTATGTCCACTTAGCTCAATATTATATGGTGAAACCCGAAGGTCCTACATATAGTTTAATGTTTCTACCATTGATAAATCCCCTCGACCTTGTTGAACTCGAACAACTACAAAAACATTTGGATCAATTAGTTAAAGTAAACTCATTTAGAAAACCTTATAATGTTTCAAGAATAGAAAATGACGTCATACCTCCATATAATCTCGATAGATTTATTAAAACTCGACTAGTCCATTGGAATTTATATGTATTGTTTGAGGAAGAAAGAATACGGTGAGTTATTCATAAATGCACACCCTGAATTACAAGAAGTTCATAGACGACCACATGAATACAAAGCAAGGGAACGCGAATTAGAAAAAGCGATTAAACCGAGAAAATTCCTCACTACATACGGTCAACCTACCGCTGTCGTACAGACAACCAATCAAGGACCAGTATGAGCTGCCGTCCTGAAATGAGCCCTAAAGGTTGTCCAATCCCACATCTTCACATCTTCCCACATTCCCATCTACCTTCCCATCTTCCTACAATCCCATGAACCTTCCCATCTTCCCACCCAGCCACCATCCCACATTCCCATCCACCTTCCCACATTCTCATCCATCTTACCATCTTCCTACATTCCCCTCCACTTTCCCACATTCCCATCCACCTTCCCATCCACCTTCCGTCATTCCCATCTTGCCACATTCCTAACTTCCTCATTCCCACCCACCTTCCCACCTTCCAATCTCCCCACATTCCCATCCACCTTCCCCCATTCCCATCCACCTTCCAATCTCCCCACATTCCTATCCACCTTCCCACATCCCCATCCACCTTCCCATCCACCTTCCGTCATTCCCATCTTGCCACATTCCTAACTTCCTCATTCCCACCCACCTTCCCACATTCCCATCCACCTTCCAATCTCCCCACATTCCCATCCACCTTCCCACATTCCCCTTCCCCTTCCCCCTTCCCCCCCCATCCACCTTCCCATCTCCCCACATTCCCATCCACCTTCCCACATCCCCATCCACCTTCCCACATTCCCATCCACCTTCCCACATTCCCATCCACATCCCCATCCACCTTCCGACATTCCCATCTTGCCACATTCCTAACTTCCTCATTCCCACCCACCTTCCCCCATTCCCATCCACCTTCCAATCTCCCCACATTCCCATCCACCTTCCCCCATTCCCATCCACCTTCCAATCTCCCCACATTCCTATCCACCTTCCCACATCCCCATCCACCTTCCCATCCACCTTCCGTCATTCCCATCTTGCCACATTCCTAACTTCCTCATTCCCACCCACCTTCCCACATTCCCATCCACCTTCCAATCTCCCCACATTCCCATCCACCTTCCCACATTCCCCTTCCCCTTCCCCCTTCCCCCCCCATCCACCTTCCCATCTCCCCACATTCCCATCCACCTTCCCACATCCCCATCCACCTTCCCACATTCCCATCCACCTTCCCACATCCCCATCCACCTTCCGACATTCCCATCTTGCCACATTCCTAACTTCCTCATTCCCACCCACCTTCCCCCATTCCCATCCACCTTCCAATCTCCCCACATTCCCATCCCCTTCCCCCATTCCCATCCACCTTCCAATCTCCCCACATTCCTATCCACCTTCCCACATCCCCATCCACCTTCCCATCCACCTTCCGTCATTCCCATCTTGCCACATTCACAACTTCCTCATTCCCACCCACCTTCCCCCATTCCCATCCACCTTCCAATCTCCCCACATTCCCATCCACCTTCCCCCATTCCCATCCACCTTCCAATCTCCCCACATTCCTATCCACCTTCCCACATCCCCATCCACCTTCCCATCCACCTTCCGTCATTCCCATCTTGCCACATTCCTAACTTCCTCATTCCCACCCACCTTCCCACATTCCCATCCACCTTCCAATCTCCCCACATTCCCATCCACCTTCCCACATTCCCCTTCCCCTTCCCCCTTCCCCCCCCCCCATCCACCTTCCCATCTCCCCACATTCCCATCCACCTTCCCGCATCCCCATCCACCTTCCCACATTCCCATCCACCTTCCCACATTCCCATCCACATCCCCATCCACCTTCCGACATTCCCATCTTGCCACATTCCTAACTTCCTCATTCCCACCCACCTTCCCCTATTCCCATCCACCTTCCAATCTCCCCACATTCCCATCCACCTTCCCCCATTCCCATCCACCTTCCAATCTCCCCACATTCCCATCCACCTTCCCCCATTCCCATCCACCTTCCAATCTCCCCACATTCCTATCCACCTTCCCACATCCCCATCCACCTTCCCATCCACCTTCCGTCATTCCCATCTTGCCACATTCCTAACTTCCTCATTCCCACCCACCTTCCCACATTCCCATCCACCTTCCAATCTCCCCACATTCCCATCCACCTTCCCACATTCCCCTTCCCCTTCCCCCTTCCCCCCCCCATCCACCTTCCCATCTCCCCACATTCCCATCCACCTTCCCACATCCCCATCCACCTTCCCACATTCCCATCCACCTTCCCACATTCCCATCCACATCCCCATCCACCTTCCGACATTCCCATCTTGCCACATTCCTAACTTCCTCATTCCCACCCACCTTCCCCCATTCCCATCCACCTTCCAATCTCCCCACATTCCCATCCCCTTCCCCCATTCCCATCCACCTTCCAATCTCCCCACATTCCTATCCACCTTCCCACATCCCCATCCACCTTCCCATCCACCTTCCGTCATTCCCATCTTGCCACATTCACAACTTCCTCATTCCCACCCACCTTCCCCCATTCCCATCCACCTTCCAATCTCCCCACATTCCCATCCACCTTCCCCCATTCCCATCCACCTTCCAATCTCCCCACATTCCTATCCACCTTCCCACATCCCCATCCACCTTCCCATCCACCTTCCGTCATTCCCATCTTGCCACATTCCTAACTTCCTCATTCCCACCCACCTTCCCACATTCCCATCCACCTTCCAATCTCCCCACATTCCCATCCACCTTCCCACATTCCCCTTCCCCTTCCCCCTTCCCCCCCCATCCACCTTCCCATCTCCCCACATTCCCATCCACCTTCCCACATCCCCATCCACCTTCCCACATTCCCATCCACCTTCCCACATTCCCATCCACATCCCCATCCACCTTCCGACATTCCCATCTTGCCACATTCCTAACTTCCTCATTCCCACCCACCGTCCCCCATTCCCATCCACCTTCCAATCTCCCCACATTCCCATCCACCTTCCCCCATTCCCATCCACCTTCCAATCTCCCCACATTCCTATCCACCTTCCCACATCCCCATCCACCTTCCCATCCACCTTCCGTCATTCCCATCTTGCCACATTCCTAACTTCCTCATTCCCACCCACCTTCCCACATTCCCATCCACCTTCCAATCTCCCCACATTCCCATCCACCTTCCCACATTCCCATCCACCTTCCCACATTCCCGTCTTCCTACATTCCCACCCACATCCCCACATTCCCATCCACCTTCCCACATTCCCATCCACCTTTCCACATTCCCATCTTCCTCATTCCCTCCCACCTTTCCACATTCCCATCTTCCCACATTCTCATCTTTCCACATTCCCATCTTCGTACATTCTCACCCACCTTCCCATCTTCCTACATTCCCATCCACCTTCCCATCTTCCTACATTCCCACCCACATTCCCACATTCTGATCTCCCCACATTCCCATCCACCTTCCCAAATTCCCATCCACCTTCCAACATTCCCATCCACCTTCCCACATTCCCATCTTCCTACATTCCCATCCACCTTCCCACATTCCTACCTTCCCACATTACCATCTTCCCACATTCCCTTCTTCCCACATTCCCATCTTCCCATCCACCTTCCCACCTTCCCATCCACCCACATTACCATCTTAACCCACCCACTCACCTTCCCACCCACCCACCTTCCCACCCACCAACCTTCCATTACCACCCACCAACCTTCCCTTCCCACCAACCCACCTTCTCACTCAACGTCCGACCGACTGATCAACAGACCACCCCCCCTCAAAAAACAGGACTTCGCGCAGCACGTGAATACCAAAATACCCCCCCATGTGAAGTTTCCCAGACTGTTTTGGAAGATGGTCGAAAATACGAAAGTTGCCTAATTATAGTGAATGGGCCAAATTCCTTTTCAATGTGTGTGTTTTTTTTTCGCTGGGAATGGGAATCCTGGGAAACTTCACATGGGCGGTTATTTGCGTCCAATTTCCCCTGGAGGTGGAGAGGGATTAATTTGTATTGCGTCCAGTTCCCCCCCCCCCCCCCCCCCCCCCTATCTGACTGACCTAGAGCAAAAACGGCTCTAATGATTTTGATGAAGTTTTACATGAACCATGAAAATAGATTTCTATGGGTACTTGTGAAATCGCGGTTTAAATTGAAACATCTCAACTTGTTTTATTTCGAAAAATAGCCCCATAACACGAAAATTGCCATAGGCGCAACGATAGAAACACCAGCTGGTGTGCTCATGAAAAAAAATGATAGAGAGGGCCTAGTAATGAATGCTATTAAATAGGCCCAAATTGCAGAGAAGTATATTACTTGCCAAGTACAGTAAAGTTGTGTTTACTCAGTCGAGCTATCCGAGACAGTAGTTTGTAAAGTATTACCCCGTCAGCTGACTAGCTCTTTCCAGTGAATCCTATGGGAATATATACAAGGTTTCTTACTCACTGTGTGCTATGTTGGGTAACAGGCCAGCTGAATGAATTTTAGTTAGACAGAGTACTTCTGTTGATTCTCGTGTACTGAAATGTACTCTGCTATATAATAATAATACAGTATCATTGTTGTATTTAATTAATATATATTGTTAAATCGCGGATTAAAATTGATTTATTTATAAAAATAAGAACGAATTCGTCTTATTACCTCTTTGGCGCTATTGTATTTCATGACAACAACTATTATTATCAATCTATTGACACCTTGACTCCTCTCTGACTACCGCTCTCTATCTTCTACTAGAAAGCCAGCAAGCTGGCTTTAAACGAACCTGCCCCACAAACCAGTACCCTGAGTGAGTGAAAATGAAAACACGAAAATTACCATCAATTCAACGATAGAAACACCAGCTGCTGGTACTCATGAGGGCCTAGTAAGCTACTACTATTTATTGAATGGATAGGCCCAAACTGCAGAGAAGTATATTACTTGCCTAATTTAATACTATCTCACACTAACCCAGACATTAATCAAACATCAACTGTTCTTTTGTATAATTTATTACCGCTGAATAGTTCTTCCCAGTGAATCCTATGGGAATATCATTGTAAGCACTGGGCCGTTCAAATGTTTTATAGGTTGATGATAATGAATGAGGAGGGACCCAACTAACACTACGTTTGTCTATGGACGGTCTCCTTATAGTCAGCTTGCTGGCTTTTCTAGTTGAGTAATATTATTCTGCAACCAATAATTTACTCTTTTAGACGAATTCGTGCGTTTTTTTGCCGGACTAACAAATTTTGGCGACGTTCTGTGCGAGATTGGCGATATTTGAAAAGATTCTGAGGCTCAAATATGTTGCTCAAATGACTGAATAGCCCAAATAAAAAAGTTGGTGCATACTCGACGAGTTGAAATCGGTGAAATTCGACATTAAATTTTCAAAACCGCTATTTTTCAGTGACCCCGTGATCGAAACGCCACAAAAAATATACAGTCTTGTGCGCAACAAAAATCTATGTAGAGTTTGTTATTAAAATTTTTGCGTACCTGCTTGAGTTTTTGAGATATTGGATGGTTATACATATATACATATATATATACACACACACACAACCACATCGTGTTTTTGAACGACTCAACTCTTGACAAGAACTACCCTGGCCTATTAATAGGCAGGTTCGTTATTATTTGATTATATTACTTTACATAACCAAAATGTATAATATATTATAAACCTTCAAACACAATATTTGATGACATCGAATTAAAGATTCCGCCACCACCAACAAATATTCCTTTAAATTATTAATTAATTATATGCGTAAGTTGGTGTATAACTAAGGTACAATAATAATGGCACAAATAAAACTCGGATATTTATAGTTAGTTGTTCCCAAACATGAAACTCAAAAAGTTTAGGAATTTACAGTTTAATCGTTGGGTTTCCATTGTGGGTTAAAAGATTCCCGTGCCGGCCCAGCCTGGAGGCTCTTGGGTTAAAAGATAGCCTGGAGGATCTGGTAAGCCTTCAAACTTCTGTTCTTTCCATTTCGATGCTCGCCCGGAGGTCCTGTAGTCTTAGCGACCGGAGGGTCTGTCGCTTTAGTTGTTTTTGGATTTGCGTTAACGGAACTACCGCCACTAGAGGCGTTGCAACTAATGCAGAGCAACTGAACAACAAGGACCACCGCTATTATGTACCTCATCTCTACTCGTCGCTAATCGCGTAGTTGATAAACGAAATATTCAATGAAACTACTGAAAGTAAGGAAGTAAGGGTGAAATAGTACGAATACCACCGGTTTAATTATTATTTAGTGATTGAACACCATTACCCCCCCCCCCCCCACCCCCCCATTATAACTACTGATTAGTGTCCCCAGAATTAATAAATCAACACAACCCATAATAGCGGAGTGAATTAGAGAAAAAGTGCCAAAAGCTTTTTAGTGAGTAACTTTGGGTCAATATGACACAAAAACCCCGAGCTCCAAAAAATATATTTATATTGTGGAACGTATATTTAGATGTATATAAAATATATTTATATTGTGGAACGTATATTTATATGTATATAAAATATATTTATATTGTGGAACGTATATTTAGTGCTGGAAATTCTAAAGAAATTGTCATACATAATACACTGATCTGTCACACTTATACTAACATTTCCGTTGCTCTGGAAACAAAATTAGTAACTATGTAGAGGTGCATAGTTCAGTCAATCGATACTCATTGGGTTCAATAGTTACCTTGTTGCTATGTAAAATCTATGTTGCTGAGGAAAGAAACAAGAAATATAAATTGTTTATATGCGTGGGATGTTTTGAAGCGTGGGATTTTTGTCATCTATGACTATGACCATGGAATGCTATATAGAGATTCTCTATATAGCATTCTATGCTATTACTTAGTTAATACAAGTTAACAATAAAAAAAACTTGGTTGCGCTTAAAACCCTAAGGCTTTTACAGTTTTGAATCGAATCACATGAAAGTGTTTTTATATGATATATCAAAGATGGGGCAACATAACTATCAGGCGAAATTTTGTGAAAATAATTCTGCACCGCTAGGTGGCGCTGCAAATTTATGCTAATTTTTAGGTCTGTTATAAATAGTATTACATTTTATTAACATAAAATTTCTAAAAGTTATCTGATACTTTTATGCAGGGTGGCTATGTAGACACCCACAGATGTAGAAGTATTCTTAGGGTTATGAAGTTGACAATTTAAAAAAAAATATTTGAAGATAATCGACCTTTCATTATACTTAGTAATAGTAATTTCAATAGGAATCCCTAAATGGAAATTGTTATAACTAAAGGAGCTATTAAATAGCGGTTTTCAGATTTGGAAACACCATTCAATGGTGCATTATAATATATCATAAAAAAAATTTCGACATATTTTTGACCAAAATTGTGTACTACAAAGTGGAGAATTCAAGTGGAGAATTCGTGTACCCCCCCCCCCCCCCCCCCTAAAGTAAAAATGAAACTTGTAATAATGAGAAATAAATGCGAATAATTATTTGGTTATAAAGATAAATAATCTGTTTGCTGTGAGTGATAGTGAATTAAACCAAGGCAAATTACGCAGAGATTATATTCAAAGAATTAATTTAATAAATCATAACCAGCAGGGGCGGCTGTAGTGTTGAGTTATCGATTAAATTAGCTGAATTATATTAATATTCCACAGGAACTCTTTCAGCATTAAATCATTAATAAACCCTGGAGTGGCCGTAAGTGTGGTAGGCGGGTGGCAGACTACTCTTTATTAATAGGCGAGAGATTGTTGGAGATTCGGAATAAACAAACTTAATTACAAATAATTATTATTCTGGGTAACCCTTTTCTTTAAAAACCTTCGGCATATGGCGGGTTCCCATTACAGCTGGATGGGCTGAAGCTTTATTGTAACAGCGAAAACTGGACTGTTCCTTTACTAGGGCTCGAACCCTCGATCTCCGGTTGGGAGACCGACTCTCTAACAACCTAGGCAACCAGAAACTCAGGGAGGGATACGGTACGGTTCGGGTTTCCAGCTATGGGACAACATTGTCCGGGACCAAAGTACACCCCCCCCCCCCCCCCCCACTCACAACCCCCATCATGGGTGGGGTATTTCAGTAATAAATTGATTTATTTTCTCTAAAAAAAGTTAATAAAAAAATAAGTTTTAATTCATTTTCTGACAGCAATAACACAAAATGTCCGGTAAATCTCGGAAATATCAGGATTCCGATCAATATCCGACCGGACAAACATTTACAATATCCGACCGGACAAACATTTACAATATCCGACCGGACAACCATTTACAATATCCGACCGGACAACCATTTACAATATCCGACCGGACAACCATTTACAATATCCGACCGGACAACCATTTACAATATCCGACCGGACAACCATTTACAATATCCGACCGGACAACCATTTACAATATCCGACCGGATAACCTTTTACAATATCCGACCGGACAACCATTTACAATATCCGACCGGACAACCATTTACAATATCCGACCGGACAACCATTTACAATATCCGACCGCACAACCATTTACAATATCCGGGTCAACCTTACATTTTCAGATATACGACACACGCGCTTTCTCCCTTTGTCATGTTGTATGTTGTTGTGTCGGTTTATTGGTTTATTATTATTCTATTCTAATAAATATATTTTACATATTTAATAACACAAAGGGGCGTTAAATAATTGAAACTCAGAAAATTGTTCCAACAAAACTAGTTTCTAATTCTTTTATATCAGCGTTAGGTGTTCTATAAAGTTATATTTATTTACGTTAGGTGTTCTATAAAGTTATATTTATTTACGCCAGTGTCGGAGTAGAACTTTGTTTCGTTTAATCTTCTTCTGTAGTTGTAACATTCCGTAGAGTAGAGCCTCGGCAGTAGGGGGGCAGCCGGGTACGTAGATGTCCACCGGGACTATCCGGTCGCAACCGCGTACTACCGAGTAGGAGTAGTGGTAGTAGCCGCCGCCGTTGGCGCAACTACCCATCGATACAACCCAGCGGGGTTCCGGCATCTGGTCGTAAACCTGGGAGAGTTGGGTGAAATAATACCTATTATATTATTCATTAAGACCGAAACCAATTAAGGTTATTGGTACTGTAAAATGCATCGCACATGAAATTTATAATAATTCATACAATAATTAAAGCACAAAAGGGTTAATTAAGAACATTACAGTGAAATAAACCGCAATGTATGTACACCATGTCCCAGAATATAGTGTCGCAATTCAGTGACACGGACCCCCCCCCCCCCCCCCCTAATTTTTTTACAAATCTTAATGAGATTGCCTGAAATTAGAAACAGAGATAGTTTCACCTCCCGACCACTGACTGGGTGAGCCAGAATTTTTATTTTTGCTTTCAATCTTTAGCTACAAGCGTTTAAAAAAAGTGTCTCCAGTGATATTACACCAGTTACACCGCAGTTATTCTTCTACCTTATAGCTGTTTGTTGGTACTGTTAGAAAGCTGGCCATTCGAGGATTCCAAATATGTAACACAATTTTAATTTCTTTGAAAAATAGCTGAGATATGAGCGTTCAAATGTTGCATTCAACTCATAAATATCAGTTTACATTAATTCCTATACAGATCGCGACCGTGCCATACTGTGCAGATCTGTGCAAAAAAATATATATCCTACCGCAATATTTTACTTTGTTTAGAGAAACTTGCTTAAGATGAAAATACAGTGGTACTAATTGCAGACAACGCAAACTCTGGATTCCCTCGGAGTGTTAGACCACCTTCACCTCTCAATAGTGTTAGACCACCTTCCTCTCTCAATAGCGTTAGACCACCTTCATCTCTCAATAGTGTTAGACCACCTTCATCTCTCAATAGTGTTAGACCACCTTCATCTCTCAATAGTGTTAGACCACCTTCACCTCTCAATAGTGTTAGACCACCTTCATCTCTCAATAGTGTTAGACCACCTTCATCTCTCAATAGTGTTAGACCACCTTCATCTCTCAATAGTTTTAGACCACCTTCATCTCTCAATAGTGTTAGACCACCTTCATCTCTCAATAGTGTTATACCACCTTCACCTCTCAATAGTGTTAGACCACCTTCATCTCTCAATAGTGTTAGACCATCTTCATCTCTCAATAGTGTTAGACCACCTTCATATCTCAATAGTGTTAGACCACCTTCCTCTCTCAATAGTGTTAGACCACCTTCATCTCTCAGTGGTGTTAGACCACCTTCCTCTTTCATCATCGTGTCTGCACGGTACTTCACATAGCGCCCCATTTGGTGATCTCCAGTGAATGTTTGGATTTGACCTGACCAAATTGGTTTACTACGGAAGATCCGCAGTGGGCACACCTGGGCGGGTGTGGGCCACTCGGAATCCGACGAGGCGGCGCACATATTGACATTTGGCGTATGTACATTTCTTACAGTAGGGAGCCACTGGGTTAAGAGTTTTTACGGTATACTTAATATGAGCATAAAGAAGAAAGTGTTGGCGATGTATCTGAAAAATAAATAAATAAACGTTGCTCTTTGTCTCTCAAGTTGATTTGGATTAGGACAATGTGATACTTTTAACTCCTGCAATAATTCAGGTGGTTTGATGATACTGCTTAGGGGTGGGGTG
>JAUCBJ010003617.1:0-24327 GCA_032718475.1 Nemertoderma westbladi | reverse complement strand
TGAAAAAAATATTTGGAGATAATCGACCTTTCATTATACATACAGTAGTACAGTAATAGTAATTTCAATAGGATTCCCTAAATGTAAATTTACATAACTTGAAAACTAAAAGAGCTATTAAATAGCGGTTTTCAGATTTGGAAACACCATTCAATGGTGCATTATAATAGACCATAAAAAAAATTTCGACATATTTTGGACCAAAATGGTGTACCCCCCCCCCCCCCCCCCCCCCCCCCCCCCTTAATAAACAGTCGATATATGAGCATTACACCGCGGTTCAGGGTCTATCTGCAGTAAAATTTTACAGTGAAAACGAATAGATTATTTATTTTTATCCATTTTTGATTTAAAGACCTTAAATTTTAATAAGTGAAGCACCAATTTGAGTATCACTTATGAAGCTACATTGTTTAATTTCAATTTCCAAGTTTACGTTAATAATTACTGTATATGACACAAACTGAAAAATTACGGAAGCAGGACAATTCGGTCCCGGACAATTCGGTCCGGACAATTCGGTCCGGACAATTCGGTCCCGGACAATTCGGTCCCGGACAATTCGGTCCCATTAATTTTGTGTTTTGGGACCGAATTGTCCGGGACAGAATTGTCCGGAACCGATTTATCCGGGACCGAATTGTCCAGGGCCGAATTGTCCGGGACCGAATTGTCCGGGACCGAATTGTCCGGAACCGAATTATCCGGGACCGAATTGTCCAGGACCAAATTGTCCGGGACCAAATTTAATTGGTACTATAATGGTGAATGTTCTAGAACCTTAATATATATTATTATATGGTAGCTAGTGTTTTTTTACTAGCTAGTATTTTTTTAATAATAAAAAAATTTTACTGAAATTTTTTTTTTATTAACATTATTAGTTATAGTACAGTAGCTATGGTGTGGGGCGAGACACGTAGTCGGCGAGCCTTGGCATACGGTTCATATAGGGCAAATGGGGCATGTCCGTCTGTCTGTCTGTCCGTCCGTCTGTCTGTCTGGTAAATGTTTGAACGCGAATTTCTCTGCATCGCTGGTTCGGAATTGAACCAAACTTAGTAGGTAAGTAGTAGAGAGAAAGTTTAGAAAGTTTGTAAAGTTGGTGAAAAATCATGCAGTCTGACGTCAGCTACGACAGATTATGTAGTTTTTAGAAAATGTTAAATTTTTCGGGAAGGCCTCATTTTCCTGAGCTGAAATTTTGGTGGCCTGTAGAGAATCATGAAGTCTATCTTTTACGAAATTGAAAAGTTAAGACATTTAATTGGGGATCCGCTAGAGACTCAGAAGTAATGACATAGGCCTACCGGTACGGTACTGCTGTACAGTGCTGCACTGGTAAGTACGAAATTGCAGAATAACAATTTGACACCACCTAGGGGATTAACATATGATTGTATATCGAATGAATACATTTATAGCATGGGATATTGGGTCCAAACTAGACATGCCCCATTTGCTCTATATGAACCGTATGCCAAGGCTTGCCGACTACGTGCTGCGCGAAGTCCCCACGAACGTGTTTTTATGGAGCTTGTGAATTATTTACTAGCTAGTAATACTATGTATTTAAAATGTTTAAAACTGATTTTTTTTTATATATTGCGTATGTATGTATACTGTATGTGTTGTTGGTTGGTTAACAAGCCTAAATTATTATTCTAGATAATGGCTGGATCTCATTCAGGGACTGTTATAATATCATCAATATTGTTGGTAATTAATATAATCAGCAACAGTTTAGGCCTAATTCTGAAATATCACTGTTTTCACAAGTGTTTTTATAATTTCAAGGAAATGCTAGCTAGTAAAAAAAAACACTAGCTACACCTTAATAAATAATATATAATAATGTTCTCGAACACTACCAATAACAAAAATAAAAAAAAATACAGTATTTTTAAAATTTCAAAAAATTCTAGCAAGTAAATAACACTAGCTACCATAACAAGTATCTCTACTAATGTTCTAGAACATTCACCAATATCAAAAAAGTACTAAAAAGTTGCTATCAGGAACCGGACAATTCGGTCCTAGGACAATTCGGTCCTAGGACAATTCGGTCCCGGACAATTCGGTCCCATGTATTTAGTGTTTTGGGACCGAATTGTCCGGGACCGAATTGTCCGGGACCGAATTGTCCGGGACCGAATTTCCCGGGACCGAATTGTCCGGGATCGAATTGTCCTACATCCAAAAATTACCCCTATGGCAGCCTAAAACAAGCTCTATCAGCAATGAATTATTGACAACCAAAATAACAGTTTGTTGCTATGGTACTACTACTACTAGGTCGAGCGAACTTGGACAGTGGAAATGAGATCCTTCCAGGCTATGGTAACCGAAGAAATCAACGTATAAAAAGTTCACCTTTTTTACTTTCGTATCGCCTTCTGGCTACAAGTTATTGTATATTTCTTTGTTATTGTATAATTCACATATCACATATTTATTTTAAAAGTAATATGTGGGACCAGTATAAATGTGATAAAAATGGAAATACAGTATAACAGTCTCTAAAGGTACAGAAATTATCCTACTATAAAATAGTCCTAGAAATGTTATGTTCCCGTAATTCGAGCCAGTTTGGTATGAGCTCCAGTATGGCGTCTGTTCTCAGTTTGATGTGAATCCGTGGTTATATTCTGCAGGCCTTTTAGAATCGTGTTAGCTAGAACACGACACGCGGCTATAGGCGGTCTTGGGAAAATATCATAGTAGCTGGCAATTAGATCGATGATTACAACAAGTTGCTTATGACAGCGAATAGTGCCATGGGGCACAAGATCAACGAAGGGTGCTGAAGCCAATGTCCACCACACCAACTCTTGGCAGGGCAGTTGTAAACCACCACGTGACAGATTTCGAATGAAAGTACTGTCCGCTTGCACTACATCTTCTGAGTTTTCAAGTTCTGGTACAACACGTAACAGATATCCCGCTACGTATGCGGCAGCCCAGCGTTCACAGTCCGTGTGGCCTAATGGCCCTAGAGTAATCGAGGAACTACCTTCACTTCATCAATGATAATAATCACTTCCTTAAACTTGGACTTGTTCAGAGCAGTTTTAACAACCAAGTCACTGGTTATAGATTGTTTCAGCGACCTCATCTTCCGCTCCGATGGAAGTATTATTAAATCCCGCAATGTAGAGTATGCGAGCTTCGGATACGCCTGCGCAGCCAAAAGGTAGTCTGACTGACCAAAAGACTTGGACACATGCAATCGCAGCTGGTTGGAAATGAATTCCAGTTGGCAATGGCGCTTCACCGCTCCGTTGTCGAGTGCAATCACTAAGTCGACAAACTCCCGTGCCTTATTTAGGAGTGCAGATCTATCCTTGTCGCCCCGCTTGACAACAGCAACAATTTCAGTCAACTGAGACCACCTGAACAGTTGGGAGTTCGGTCCAAGACAGTGGGTTAGAGAGAGATGGTTCCCTAAATGGGTCTCAGCGCAGACATACATATCGGAAAGGAACTGTTGTTTAAGGAAGACCTCTATCTTACCCATATACTTATCCATATGGAACACAAAGATGAGAATGTGGCTAATCCTTCTCTTTACGAAGATGAAAAAAAAAATTTCGAAATTTTTTTTTATTGATTTTCAACACGTTTTAAAACGATTCCATGCGTTTTAAACATAATCCAGATTTTTTTCAAAAAAATGTTCTACAACAAAAAATATTTGTTCTAGAACATTTTTTTTAAAAATTAATAGCTAACATGTTCTGGAACATTTTCTATACAAATAGTAATAAAAACTAGCTACTAAAAAATATTTATAGTAGGAATGGAAGTAGGATGTCGGAACCAGTGTGGAAATTACTAGCTAAAACACTAGCTACCATAAAATTTAGTATCTTGCTTAATGAGGAGACTTCAATTACGTCCGTTGACCAAATTGCTGCAAATGAAAATTTATAAAACTCTTCCCATATCAAAATCTCAAAATATTGTTTAAAAAAACTGGCCTCTTTTTAAGAGGCCAGTTCAAGTGACCTGTTAGGTCGTATAAATATAGTAGGCCATGGTACGACCAACGGCACCAGCAACTGGTATAATCAGATGCAGATGTACATACCAATCTGCCAATACAACAATAGCCAATACTTCAATAGGCCTACCCCTACCAACCATCCATCGACTCGGCAACTGCAACCATGGAAGTTATGTGGACTAACCAGCTGATCGGCATTCTATGTTCATTCAGGTACCCACTACCAGAGTCTACCCAGCTGCCCAGAACAGCAGAAAAGTGTTGGAATTGAATTCAAACAACTCACCAACAAGGCCGTCTCTGCCTGTTGACCTCAACTTTCGGTATCGCTGCCGCTATGGGCAAACTGGACTAATCATAGCCGAGAATGAAATTATCTGTTTTTTTTAATCTTACTCTGCCATCACCCAGTGCCCAGCAGTACTGAAATTGACACGCATTGTACAAGCAGTAGGCCTATTGCTCCGAGTTTCCAGCTGATCGGGTGCAACTGCTGCCTGCATCTACATTGTCACACTATAACTCAGGCTCATGGGGACGAGTTGTGCGAGACTCAGTCTCCCTGCCTTTGGATATATATTGCATAACCTACAAGAGGCCATGCCTTTGACTGTCTGACTATTCAGCTATTGTTATTAACCTACCGGTACCGGTGCCTACTGTACCTATATCACATACCTGTCTGCATGTCGCCGTCGTGCCATGCCATGAGTACTGCTGTATGTTGTTTATTCAGATATTGCATCTTGCTGTATTAACGTTATGTACCGGTAACAACTGCTGTTACATATATCTACAACTGATCTATATATATATTTTATTATTATATATGCTCGGGTCCGTGATAGTTGGAGTTTACCTACTCTTCATTTTATACACATATACAGTCCACACATTCTTCGAACCGGATCCTCGTCAATGTGGCTTCTAATAGAGATGCTGACGATTACAGTGAGGAAACTCTAATAGCTGATCACTCAGATGAGGATACACTGGATCCCCGGATTAAAGCACTTCAGAGACGCCGTGCTGCTGAACGTTGCAAAACTCGTACCATAATAACAGAACTCAAGTCTTTTCGCGTAATGGATGAGAAAACAGTTGTTGCGGATGACCTCGCCTACCAAATAGAACTCACGGAACTACAGCAGCAGAGTCTAAACGAAATCGAATCGGAACTCCTCGAGTTGGGATTTCATGACTCCTCCTCCACTCCATACGAACGCGACCTACATAAGGCTCTCTTTAAAACTCGGAGACTACTCTCACGCGTTGACAATAATTATTCTTCAAACAGGTCTAACCACAGCAGCTCCGGATGTTCATCGCCAAATCATTCGGATGATCCTACTCACGGTTTACCGAAAATAACTGTTCCTTCCTTTGGGGGGGAATATCTTAACTGGCGTCCTTTCTGGGAACAGTTTAAGGCTCTCATACACGATATGGCCAAACTTCCTGAGGTACAGAAATTTGTTTATCTCAAGAGTTGCCTCGAAGGTGAGGCTAAAGAGGCATTATTGGGCCTCTCAATTTCGTCATCTAACTACGCCGTCGCACTTACACGACTAAAACGCCGATATGGCAACCCTTATTTGCTAATTGGTTTATACTCCAGTGTTCTTTGTTCATTGCCTAAGATCAAGGATAATGATGTCCGTTGCTTCCGACAAACGATGGACTCCTTCGATGAAGCCCTTCAACAAATCCGTCCACTCGCATTGGAAATAAACCCTTCCACTGCAACTAATGCGCCATCTACAGATATAACCTCGCTTATCCTGGCACCACTTCTGCTCCAGAAACTTCCACACGAAACTGTTCTGTTGTGGAATAGAAACAGCCTCGATGAGCGGTTTAACCTCGATAGTCTACTAAAGTTTGTATTTACGGAACTGGAATCGCAGGAATCGCTTCTCTTTACATTAAACTCTAACTCTAGATCTGCTCGTACAGCATCAATTACGATTCCAGCACCTCCGAACTACAACACTGCACATGCCTGTGGGTTTACTCCTCGTGGCCAAACTGGTACTTCGGTTGCACTTCCTGTGAGTGAGTCAGTGTCCAAATGTCCTGCTTGTCATGCTCCAGCCCATTTATATAAAAATTGTGCTACCTTTTTGGCTAAAACACCTTCAGCACGTGCTACTATTGTACGCTCTGCTCTACAGTGTATTAACTGCTTTGGTCTACACCCTGTCAGTGACTGTCAATCCAAACGCCAATGTACTAACTGCGATAGGCGTCACCATACACTACTGTGTTTCTCGAAGTCTTCACTTCGTAATCGAACTAATAGAGGTCATTCTGGTGTTCAACAATCTGGTTCCACATTGTCTCCAGTACCCTCACACAATAAGTTAAACACTATTCCTGTACCCTCTGTTCCCCCTTCCAGTAGCGTCTATATCCCGAATACAGGTAATCCTGGCAATTCAACTGTACTATCTGTGCTACAGGTTCGGCCTGAACAGACTCACACAGATTGTAAAGTCTTTGTAAAACTGGCTCGTGCATATCTAACTTCACCCGGGTCTAGACCAGATTCTGGTTGTTGGATTTATGTCTACCTCGATGATGGATCCAAACGGTCCTATATTAAAACTTCCTTTGTTCGTGACTATAAGTTACCATGTCTTGAAACATGGACAATGACTACAGGTTCATTTGACGATACAATGACCACAGAAGAACGTTCTCTCATTCAGTTTCAATTATTCAGTCAGTATTTCTCAGAACCTGTTACTGGACTGCTGAAAAACTATGTCCTACCATGCGACAAGAATATCTCTCCACTCTGCCTCCCACCATTGCTAACTTCGGCCATTGGGCTGATAATTTTGATGGTGGAGAACGGGATATTGCTCTTATTATTGGTGCCGACCAAATTTGGAACGTTACAGGTCACACTGTCGGCTATTCAGATTGTCCTATAGTTGTTGAGACTTACTTTGGTCGTATCTTTTCTGGACCTTATTATAGTCAACGTGCTGTTGGCTCTCCCTCACCAATTCTAGCCATTAGTGACCTCTCTGATCTTCAACAAATATGGGATTTGGACTCAGTTGGCGTTCGAGTTCAGGATGTTTCCCCTCTGGAACTTCCCCCACCCACCCGGTCCCCTGATCGACCACCACACTACCGAGTGCAGCTTCCATTCATTGGACATCGCAGGCCCCAATGTAATTTCTCTAGAGTTGCTGCTATACAACCACGACTTCTCGCCCGCCTCTCTCCTAATGACTGGGCAATATATAATGAGAAGATGGTTAAACTTCAGGCTGATGGAGTCATCGAACTCGCAACTACTCCACAGCATACTGGGTTTTACTTATCTCACCACCTTGCAATTCATAAAGAGAAACGTCGAGTAGTCTTTAATGGCTCTGCTCAGGATGCCAAAGGTATCAGTCTTAACTCATGTCTCGATCCAGGGCCCAACTTATTGGCCTCTTTGGTCGATGTTCTGCTCCGTTACCGCCTTCATCAGTATGTTGTGGTTGCTGATGTTGCTGCAGCTTTCCACCACATTGAACTAGATCCTGATGATCGACAATGGACAAAGTTTATCTGGGATGGTAAAGCATATCAGTTTATTTTCACACCTTTCGGACTCACTTCTAGTCCTTTTGAGCTGCACTCTACAATTCTTGGACATGTTAAAGAGAATGCCAGCTTAGACTTCTTTCGATTACTCACTGCCAGTCTCTACTGTGATGATATAATGCATAGTAATCCTGATTATAATTCAGCCCTGGAGTTTCTACACTCAGCTATAGAAATTCTTGCAGGTGCTGGTATGACACTTAAAGTTCTTAACTGCCCTGATAGAGTTCTTGGGGTTACTTGGAATACCATTACCGACAGTCTTTCAGTAAACACTTCAGATCTTCCAACTCCTACCCTATTTACTCGTCGGGAAATTCTACAGATTTCGGCTCAGGTCTACGACCCCCTAGGCATTGTTGCCCCATGGGTTCTTCAAGCACGTATACTACTTCAGCGGGCCTGGATTCTTACAAAATCTTGGGATGACAAACTGCCTCTTGAACTCCAGCAGTGTTGGTCGCGTTGGGTATCTGAGTCAAGTGCAGTGTTCTCAATCCCTCGCTGCATAAACTTCCAGAAGGATGGAACAGACTTTCATATCTTCTGTGATGCTTCTTTCGAATTGGTAGTTATAAAAATCGTCATTCTGCGTTTAGGAAAGATATTTAAATACAAAACAGGACGAGCACAACGAGGCTTATAATGAAGACGAGTACTGTGTTGACTATATTATTATATAAACCACCTGGCTTCACATATTGAACGCATCCCTAGTTATTATTATTATAAAGATCGTCAGCCTGCGTTTAAGAAATATATTTAAATACAAAACAGGACGAACGCAATGAGGCTTATAATGAAGTGACTGCGTTTATTATATTCCAATAAACCACATGGCTTCACATATTGAACGTGCGATTAGAAATAAGTTTGTGCTACCCTTCCACCCCGTGGGTGGTAGATGTCGCGGTTATGTATTGGTTGGTGGGAGGGAGGGGGGAGATTAAAAGGGCTGAACACGTACTGTCCTCCTTTCTTTGATTGATTGGCGGTGTATTTAAATTTCTCAAATACTGATTTTGTGATTCAGTCGCTCAATTTTAATTTGTATCTCATAACTGGGCCTCGTGCTGCGCGAAGGCCCCACGAACGTGTCCTATAGATGAAATTACCCATTGCCAAGTATTGGTGAGATGATTGGTCTGGTTCCCAACTATAGGTAATAGAAAGCAAGCCAAGGAATGATGGAGGAAGAAGTATTGAGTGAAAGGGGATTTTGATAACTTACAGTAATTACGTTTAGATCAATTAAAAACACATTTCTTAAATCAATAAGAAACTAATTAAAACTACAGTATAATGGAATGGGATATGGGGATTACAGCTGTATAATATTTAAGTTTATCATTAATTCTCGCTTTTTGTTTACACATTAATGTATATGTTAATTGCATATAACAATATTATATGTTATATATATATAACAATAATAACAACATATAAAATGTTAATTACTATTTATTATATACAAATTAATGCACATTACATGTTTACTGGGGCAACAAACCAGTATTATATCCATATAATCCAGATTTTTCGAGGTAATATATATACTTCAACCATAAATTTATTCCAGATTGTGAAATATTATGAGATTATACTAGCTAGTAATTATTGATTGTACTAAAAAACTATTTATTTAAAACGCTGCTACGCAATGTGGAACTGCGATGGAAGTAGCTAAACTTAACCCCCATTTTTGTACTGTAGGCCTACTGATTTCGGAGAGATTAAACCTACCGTAACGAATTTAAATTTCACTCCATAATGATTTTGTTCCTTATGTCATTTTCTTATCAGTCTGTGTGGATTTTCCCACTTATCAAGTAGTACAAAGCTTTCGTAAGAATGTGAGATGGTAATCGTGGCATTGGTACACCTTGGGTACCCATTGACCAGATTTTTTATACTAGCTAGTTTTCCAAAGTTTTTTTAATTTTTATAAATGTTATAGAAGATGTGCTAGCTATCAATTTTGATAAATATTTTTGTTACAGAACACATGTTTTATTATTTATACTAGCTAGTTTTTTAAATTTTTTTTATAAATGTTATAGAACACATGTTAACTATCGATTTTGATAAATACTTTTCTTATAGGACCAACTGGTACGCCGACGATTCCGCGGCCGCAGCCTTACTTGCTAAGTTGCTGGAGTGGTTCGAGGAGCTGCTGCACATTGGGCCCACTGTGGGTTACTTCCCTGAGCCCACAAAGTGCAACCTTGTAGTAGCGCCACAGTTCGTTGATGAGGCTAGGGTGGTGTTCCGCGACCGCCCGGTCAAAATCGTGACAGGGTGCCGATTCCTGGGTGGTTTTGTTGGCGGGGAGGAAGAACGGCAGGTTTTCGTGGAAGCCAAAGTGGCCGAGTCGGTCAAGTCGGTTGACCATTTGGCGGAGATGGCGGAGGCCCAGCCCCACGCTGCATTCGCAGCCATGGCTTGCTCCCTGCAAAGGGAGTGGGCCTATCTACAGCGGGTGACCCCCAACTGCTCCGCTTTGTTTGATGTGCTCGAGGAAGCCATCGCCGACCGCTTCCTTCCAGCTGTGATTGGAGGCGATATCACCCAGTTGGAACGAAGTTTGTTCGGGCTGTCACCGAGCAACGGAGGTCTAGGGATCCGGGACCCCACAGCCGAGACAGCCTCCCAGTACACCGTGTCAGAGGCCGGCACACATCCCCTCTCCAGCGCCATCAAGGGAGATTCAGGATTTTCCCTAACAGATCACCTTGCCAGCCTCAGGCTGTCAGGGAAGCTAAAAAGTCTGCCCGAGCGGCCCAAAAAGAAAGGGAAGTTGAGGGGTTTAACAACATCGTCGGTCCATTGCCACCGGAGCGCCATAGAGTAGTGGAACGTGCTGCTGAGTACAAGACCAGCAGCTGGATATCCACGCTCCCTTTAACCGACTTCCACCAGGATCTTCCACCAGGGCCGCTTTCGATCTCAATCATGGACTAAACTGCAAGAAAGGCGGCCTCGTGATCCAACGCCACAATGAAGTGCGCGATGTCGTAGGTGATTTAGCGGCCTTGGCATTAGGACCTCGAAATGTTATTCAGGAGCCGATGCTAAACGAGCGAGGCGCCGCGGATGTAACAGCTGGTCTTCGGTGTGATTTAGGGGTTCGGGGTGTTTTCAACCCACAGACTCAGGCGTTGATTGATATTAGGTTGGTTAACCTTGACGCTGAGTCATACGTGGGTCGCACCCCGATGTCAGTCATCGAGTCTGCCGAAGACCAGAAGATCAGGTTGTATGCCGAGGCGGCTTGGGCTCGTCGGAAGGACTTTGCTCCTTTCGTTGCGTCCTGTGATGGAGTGCTGGCGCCCCACGCGGATAAGATCCTGCGGATAATCGCTCACCGACTCCATCGTTCCTGGCAGCACCCCTACAGCACAGTCATGGGGTGGGTCCGTCGTCGGGTCCAATTCGCAATTCTTTGAGGAGCTTCCCACTGCATCCAAGGCTCTAGAATGAAGTGGTGAAGCGGACTTGGTCTTGAGGACGGCGCAGGACTTCCGGTACCCCCTATAGATATGTAGGTTTTCATAATGTTTTTGGACTCCCTACAGTACATCTTTTATTTTTATTTTTAGCATATCTGTTGAAATTAAAATTAATCTTTTGACTTTTCTTATAGGACAACTTGTTTCTGCAACTTGTTTCTGAAACTTGTTGCTGGACCCCCTCACACACAGAAACTTGTTGCTGCAACTTGTTTCAGCAACTTGTTGCTGGACCCCCTCACACACAGAAACTTGTTGCTGAAGAAAATAACAATTATTTCCAAATAAATAGCTAACATGTCCAGTCATTTATATATAATATCACATCACTCAAATTATCTAATATTAGCTAGTATCAAAATGGAATGTAATAAAAGTTTTTCAAAAAGTTGCTGGGAATATAACTTCCAGCAACTTGTTGCTGGACTCACTCACACACAGAAATAAGTTGCGGAAACAAGTTGCAGAAACTTGTTGCTGGAGTCCTCACACACAGAAACAAGTTTCGGAAACAAGTTGCAGCAACAAGTTTCTGTGTGTGAGGGGGTCCAGCAACAAGTTTCAGAAACAAGTTGCAGAAACAAGTTGCTCCGTGTGAGGGGGGCCTTAGAACTGTAGTATTTTAAATCTAGAACTTATAACACACAGACACACAGTTGTGTTTGATTTTATAAATAAGTTTTATTATTTTAATATCGTATAAAATGTACTAGCTAACACAAAATGAAATTTCCATCTTATTATGCTACCATCTTACTGACAGAAGGTAAAATATTTGTTCGAGAACAAAAAAAAAATTGATAATAGCCATTTTCACAAGAAAACAATTATGAAATGTTTTCAAATTTAATGTTTTTCACTAGCTAAAAAAAAGTACTAGCTAACACAAAATCAAAATTATTAGCTACCATCCTATTGTCAGAAGGTAAAATATTTGTTATAGAAAAAAAAACCTCATGATAAAAGCCTTTTTATATGAAAAAATTGTCAAACTATGGGTAACAAAGGTGTACCGATGCGAATCACTACTGTACAGCAAAACTCAGCGCATGAAAGTAACTAATTTCTTACCCACCCTCAGCAAAAAGCTCGAATAAATGATAAACTAATTATTGTCTGTTCGAGAAGGGAATATACTATGTAGGGCTATAATACCTGAAGCAAATAAATCATGTATAACTATAATTTGCTTCGTATTAATTTGCTTCAGGTATTATATCCGTAGGCCTATATTCCGTTCTCGAAGAGACAATAATTATAGTATAATTATTTATATCTCATACTGTAAAATAATTAATTTCCATTAAAAGGCAGTCTTAAAATGCTGTTTTTACCCTAATCCATTTAATTAACAGATTAACTGAATTTATCTTATCTTCTCGAAGGCCACACGCAAATTCAACAATTCAAAATTTATTAACTTTTGCCAAACAACATGTGTACCAAGTTTGGTTAGATTTCATCGAAGATTGGCTGAGTTATTAACGTTTAAAGTTGGAACATAACAGATCAACATCGATTAAGTTAGTGTTACCCATATGCTAAGCTCGCTTACTTTCGTGGCTCGCCCCACATAAAAAATATATTCCTCGGCTAGTGAGAACTAAGAATATCTGGGCATGTAGCACAATAAGCAAACGGCATTCCTGCATTTTGGTACCAATTTGTTTTGAATTATTAGAGTTTAAGTAAATTTTTTACTATAGAGGTTATTTTCTAGAATGTTTTACTTTATATTCATGACATATCTATTCTCTGTTACAAATTTTATTAGAGATAGTAGTTTTGTTAGTATTTTTTGTTCTGATAATTAATATATAGGCCTAGATATTATAGGTAAAATTCCAGGTAAAAAAAATAAAAAAAATAGAAGGCCTACAGTAGTAAAAATGGGTACACGTTCAGTATGCGTACACACCCCACCAAATATTATCTACTAGCTATTTTTTTGATGATTTCCTTTTTTGAAATGTACCAGAACATGTTAGCTACATTATTTTGAAAAAATTAATTATCTACAACAATTATTTTTTGTTCTAGAACACTTTTTAGACAAAAGCCTGGTTTGTATTTAAAAAGCATGAAAATAATTTTTTTATATATTTTTGAAATTTTTTAATTAAATTATGATGATAGCTAGTAAAGTTAATGGTAGCTAATAAATACTGCAATAAAAGCAATTTACACAATTTAAAAATTGGTCAATATTTGTTGAAATTTTCAATTTTTATTTTTTCACTCTCTAATATAGTCCTAAAGGGCTAGACAGCTGGAGTTCCCTATGCAGTCGCATTTGATATTTTGATATTAATTAATTAAATGATGTACTTTTTGCATAGTACTGTAATATCACCACAACTAACTGACTTCATTGCAACATTTTTCAAAAACAATATTGTGTTCTAGAACATTAATTAATCGACTAGCTAGTAATTTTTAAAAACATAATTTATTAAATATTAACATTTTATACTAGCTAGTTTTTGTTAATACTGTATATTACAAATATTATAGAACACGTCTTGGCTATCAATTTTGAAAAATATTTTTGTTCTAGAACACAATTTTTATACTTAAGCTAGTTTTTTTTACTTTTTTTAGGCTAGATTTCCATATAGCACCCCATTTTTAAAACATACATCATTGTTACAGTAATGGCAACGTTGAAGAGTTCTATTACAATAGAAAAGTAATATACTATTCTTGAACATAAATAAAATACAAATATAATGTTCTAGAACATATAGCTAATTTAAAAAATATACCTTTATTTTGTATTAGCGCTAGCAATTGTTCAGAAATTAGTTAATATTGTGTTCTAGAACACAACATTTTTTTGAAAATTGTTGTGAGGAAGTCAACGATGGTAATTTAGTTCTAGATTAGTCATAATATAATATGCCTATATATTTCGTAAAAGTCTTATAGAAAATGCGACTGCATACGGAACTGTTCCCATATAAAGTACTAAATCAAAATTACTAGCTACCATCTTAGTGTTAGAAAGTCAAATATAAACCTCATGGGCACCACTGTGGAGTGGGTCACCATTTATTTTTTAATTTTATACAATTATATATTTACTATTTTTTACACACACTATAAACATTAGTTTTGTTTATTAGAATAAGTGAATTTGAAATGTTGCTTGAGTCACTGTGTAGGGAATGATTTCTTGATTAAATCGATTAAATCAGTAAATGGAGAAACTTTGTGCAGCATCCTCCAACGAAACTCGGCGAGATGGTTTTCGAGCAACAAGTTCTTCGTTCCCCTCTTTTTCCTCATGATCGTTGTTTTGGCGTGGGACCATATTCCTTCAATCCGCTGCGTATGGGCGCCCGTGACAACGTTCACAAATCGGCCTTTGCCTTTGATACTATGGTTCACACTTTCGTGTAAATACTTGCCGCTGCCATCGAGGGCCCTCCATGGCCTTGTCTTGCTAGTGATTCCCACAGTCTTACCACAGTAAGCGGCCCACTCGTCACTATGGATTAGGGTCCCTCCTTTAACGTTGGCTTCCACTATTGGGCGTAAGGTCAGCATGTTTCGACGTTGAACAGAAAACAATCGGACATCCACTTGGCCACCTGGGGATTTACATACAATTCCGAAAATCCACGGTCCATTTACCCGTTTACCATAATTCCTTGCCGATGTATTGAATTGACCGACTCGTTTATTGTAGATCTTTTTGACTCGTTTATTGTAGATCTTTCTCCTTCTTGTTACATCCCCGAGCAGCTTCCTCCCACGATTATACTTACGCTTACCGCGAAAGATCGATTCGTCGATCTGGACTGTCATCCCAACTCCCCCAATTGGCTCAGCGTTATGCATGTCACTATTCATTAGTTCCCGAATGAAATTATGCCAATCAACGAATGTATGGTCGTTGATTCCTCCGATCATTCCATTGAGCATCAGGTGTGCTGTGTTCAAAGTAATGTCTTGAAGAAACATAAACGTAATCCATAGAATCTGGGATACTAGTAGTTTAGATGCACCAAACCACGTCCCGTTTCTTGCCGATAATTGGTGTCTTTGTGGCCCTTTGCAACGCCACATTAGACAAGTACCTCCGTGTTTTGTACGTCTAAAAATGTGGGCAGAGTAGCTACAACCAACATGTTTGCAAGAACTTTTACTAGTGGGTATGGGTAACAGGCCACAGGATTGTGCAAATGTTATCGCACTCCCCTCATCTTTTAAATTTTGGGAAATTTCTATAATATTTAAATCAGTGGACTGTCTCGAATATAAATGTCTTTGAATGTTTGTACTCATAATGTCAAAAAACACAAATGAATCTTTAAAATATGAAATGAATATAAACGTTCTAGAATTGTGTTGTAGTTGGAAACAAGATTTAAATAAACTTAGTACACTTATAATATCGGTTAAAATACACAATAAAAAAAAATTAAAATGGTGACCCACTCCACAGTGGTGCCAACCTCATGATGAAATGGCTAAAAATAAAAATGGCTATATTTTTTTGTAAAAATTAAAAAAAATTTATCACTATTATTATTTTTGCACTAATACGATATGGATACGTATTGAAAATTTATATACCCAATTTTGAAATTTTTGAAAATCACCTAAAAACCTATATATGTTCTAGAACATACAATTCACCTTCTGAGAGCCTTTAGCTATTATTTTGTATTATGGTAGCTAGTGTTCTTAAAATGGTAGGCCTAACAGTTCCGTATAGAACTGCATTTTTATAACATAAATCATTGTTACCATGGCAACAGTGAAGAGTTCTAGAACAAAGAATATATAATATACACTATTCTAGAACAAAAATAAAATAAAAAAATTATTGTTCTAGAACAAATAGCTAGTAATTTTTTTAAATTTAAAATAGCTCGTAATACAAAAAAATGTATTTATCGCCAGACCTTGGGTCTAGCATTGTGTTTCCCACAGCCCCGAGACTGGGACCTAACGAGAGTTCCCCTTAGCAGTGACCAACCAACCCAGACAGTATCACACCTACTGGTAGCCGATCAGTCAGTCAGTCGGATCACAGGCTGCTCCGGGGTAGCGCTTAGCCAGGCCTTACAGTCTTACTGTACCACACCTACTGGCTGAGCAGTTGATATCGTGGCCAACTGTATTAGTCAGATATTCAGAATTCATATATGGACATTTGACTTGGAAGGTTAATGTTGGGGTTGGGCGAATCGGCTAAATGATAATGTAGATTCGCCCCTCGCAGCATAGTCAAAATGCAGATA
This sequence comes from Nemertoderma westbladi, assembly GCA_032718475.1. Lineage (NCBI taxonomy): Eukaryota > Metazoa > Xenacoelomorpha > Nemertodermatida > Nemertodermatidae > Nemertoderma > Nemertoderma westbladi. Next base: position 7,948 of record JAUCBJ010003617.1, on the reverse strand, counting down.
CCACACCATCATCGTAAGGGGCCCATTGGCTCTCTCTAGCTCAAAGTTTTTAATCTCCATTTCGAAAATTTCCACCTATTGTTTACGTGGTATCCAATGATGGCGTTAAGTAATGTCCCCTTTGTGGACATTACTAACGCCGTCATGGGTTACCACGTAAACAATAACACCAAATACAATACTAAATGTACAGGCATGGCCTACTATATTTATACGGCCTAACAGGTCACTTGAAGTGACCTCTTAAAAAGAGGCCATTTTTTTTTACAATATTTAGATATTTTGATATGGGGAGAGTTCTATAAATTTTCATTTGCTGCAATTTGGTCAATGGACGTAATTGAAACATCCTCGTTAAGTAAGATACTCAATTTTATGGTTAAATTTAATTTATAGATTTAAAATAAATTTAAAATAAATAAAAATAAAAAATTTTGTGTTTGGTTTTTAATATTTCTGAAGGTATATAGGTTTTCGAGGTCGCTGATTACGATGAAACTAGTTATAAATATTTCTGGTAATGCAAACCCAATTTCGGTGCCATTCTGGTGCCCAAGAACGAAAATTACAAAAAAAAATTATAGGGATGTAAATGGAGTTGGCGTTATCTCGGTTTTCCAACAAACATGTAATACAGATAAACTACAAAAAATGTATAAAATGCCCACCCCCCCCCCCCCACACCGGGCCAAATAGGGTTAATTTATAATTTACCAATGAGGCGAGATATTCGTTTGCTGAGATGGTACAGTATTTGAGTCCATTCCACCCTCTCTTTCTCGACATACTTACTATACCGGTATAGAAATAATTTCGTTACAATGTTTTGTTACAAAAAACTTTTTATACTTGGAATGTTGCTTTTGGAAAAATCTAATCAAAGTAAAGAGAAGAAAGCCACGCACACGCCATGCAGTCCTGAATTGTGTGGTGATACATGCGATGGAGTCGTCCTCGATTGCGTCGCACGAGGACACAAATCCATCGAGTTTTTTATCGAAGGCTATGTGAAAGAAAGTAATGTGATTGTTGGTATCAGTGTAGATGCTACTTATTGGAAAGATAATTTCAATTCATTACCTGGGGTGAAGGAAATGAAGGAACTAAGATCTTTGTCAATTATTAATTCACCTCCGAGACACGCCAACATTGACAAAGCATTGGTGAACTCAATATTGGCATCACCGTTTCCGAAAGTTTCCTTCCTGTCTCTTTCCGAGATAAAGAGTCATTCAGTGCTGGGAGAATTATTCTCTAAAAATATTTTCCCAGCTCTCGTTGTTCTCAATGTTGCTGGAAAAGAAACGGCCGAAAGTGATTTAACTCTACCAGCGATGTTTGGAACCATTAAATATCTATCATTTACCAACGCAAAGATCGGCTTTCTGAATGGATTCCTGTCAATGATGCAAAAAGATGATTTGAAAAGTGTAGGAAATTTCATTGCTAACAATAATCGCAACGACAAAGAGTGAGTTACAACTAATTCCATTTATATAAAATACACCAGGACCTGTAATATATTTTAAATTGAAACCAATTGAGTTCAACTGGTTTTTTTATTTTTTTAGTGTTTTAATTGGTATTTTAATAATAGTTGGTGGCTAATGTGATCCTGTAGGCCGCGATTGAAGATCACAAATAACCCACATAGTCATGATAGTTGACCCCTAAAAACGCATGTTGGTAATCATGAAATTTTAAAGGGTAATGTTTCCATGGCAAACAATATTTCGTGAGATATTGGTATCTAAGTGGCCTTGAATGAGGTGGCCTTCAAATACATTGGACAACTACAACAATAGAGAGAGTTTATTCATCATAGATTTTTCTGTTTCCATGGCAACCGACTAATATTAATTCGTTATATTTTATGCGGTGGTTATTGGTTATAGTGCTTATTGCGCTAATGTTTAGATAACCCAATATGCAGAATTTGTATTTTTAAGTTTTTTTGGTGTAATATTATGGTTTTGTTCAGAAATGGAAAAAATGAGAAAAGCGCGTCACCGTCACCTATCAGGACTCATCAGTAGCTCTAACCAATTCAGCCTCTTGTCCCTGACATTCACCCTCCCACCTAATCCACTTCTATTGAACGGGCAGTCTTAGTTGTTGTTGCATATCCTATCTCTAACAGCGGACTTACCGGCCTCAAGTATGTTAGAGTTTAGAGTGAAACAGGAGGAAAGTACATTTTACTTTCCTCCTGTTTCACTCTAACATACGTGAGGCCGGTAGGTCCGCTGTTAGAGATAGGATATACAACTTAAGACTGCATGTTCAATAGAAGTGGATGAGGTGGGGTGGTGAATGTCAGGGACAAGTGGCTGAACTGGTTAGCGCTACTGATGAGTCCTGATAGGCTGAAACGTACGTAGAGCGCTGGTTCAACCCCCGGTGACGCGCTTTCTCATTTTTTCCATTTCTGAACAAAACCATAATATTACACCTTTAATTACAGTTGAAACAGCTCAACTCCAATTCATTTAAGTTTTTTTGGGGGAACCAATGAGACACCTCCAATGTTATATAGTGTCTGGTTGGAGATGTGTGCATTGTACTTGACACAATGAACCCCGCGTAGCATTCTTGTGAATGCGCCATCCAGAGATTTGGTGTCATCAGCATTTAGAGCCCAGCATGGACTACCGTAGAGGAGTACTGGAACTACTGCTGCTCTAAATAATCGGACCTTAAGTTTCCGATTAATTCACGGTGACTTCCAAATCCTGGAAAGCCTATTCAAGGCTGCCCATGCCTTCCCCTTACGTATTCGAAGGTGCTCACCTGACTTCCGGATCCATGATCCCAGGTAACAGAAGTCGTCCACATGCTCAAGCATACCATCCTTTGAGCTTATGCTCATCCGATCAGAGACTTGCTGAGGACTTTCAAAGTTAACTGTCAAAATGTTGGTCTTTCTGGAGTTAATAAAAAGACCAACACTAGAAGCAGCATGTTCTAATGAGCTGAGGAGCCGTTGGGCTCCCTCTAATGATTCTGAGAGTACTCCTAAGTCATCAGCAAAGTCTAGATCAGTTAGGTACTTGGCAGGATTTCCTCGACTTCTGGAGCCAGTAGGTGGAGTTATTATCACCCCATCATCATTATGATGATCTAAGGACATGTGTAGAACATAGTCAACCACAATAATGAACAAGAATGGTGCAAGTGTGTCTGCTTGGAGGACACTCCATAATACTTCAAATGGTTCTGTGTCACCGTCAACAGTAGACACAAATGTTGTCGAACCATCGTATACTGATCTGATTGCTGCAATAATTTCATCAGGAATCCCATATAATGAAAGTATGCTGAACATACGTGAGCATATATTGTAGATTCTGGTAGAAATTTTCCACCTCCTCTACAGGGGCAACACTAGTTGGAGAGTAGCACACAATCAGAACCACCTTAGGAAACTTCTTAGCCAGTCTTCCAGAACATGAGAAGTGGCAACGGATGATGCGGTTAGAGATTTGGTCTATTTTGTCCAATGCTGCATGTGCAGTTGGATTCATCAATAGACCAATTCCACCATTGCCACTATCATCTGCTGACGCGAGGGCGAGTCGCCAACCGCCCCCCATGTCCTTGATCAGAACCTCATCAGTCTGTCCAGTCTGCATTCGGTGCTCTTGAACACCCACTGCGCTAAGAGAAAGCTTATCTGCCAAGGCTGTCAGCTCACCTTGTCGCATTGGGGACCCGAGTGTTAGGGTGTTTCGGCCAGTTTTCTTGATTAAATAATATTTCCAATATTGCCAATTATCAGAAATAGAAAATTAAAACACAAAAAGTGGCCGAAAATGAACAAGCAATGGTTTCAAAAAATGGGTATCGAAAAATAACCCCCCCCCCCCCCCCCCCCCCTTAAGTACTTCATTGCTCACCCTCACAGGCTACTGTAGTCGGTAAACTAAAACTATCTACAGCCTTCTAAACAACTGTTTATAAGTTCCGTGGGTTATCGCAATTACCATTGCCAAAGTGTTGCAACAGTGTGTTTAACCTATACTGTACTGTATTGAATAGGCCCACAACTGTATATTGCAGGGATTATACATTGGGTTTCACTGCATAACCTAGGCAACTGCTGAAATAAACAAATATGTCATCCATCTTTAATACTCAAGGTGAGCCTTGAAATTTCAAGTTTCACCTTGACTAAGTAGGCATATTGCTTTGAGTTACCCGCTTGACTGAAACTCAAGAAAATCGTAGTCAAGGTAAAACTTAAGTTTCAAAGTCACCTTGAAGTTTATTTCATGGTCAATCTCAAGATTTTGAGTTACTTGGCCCGGGTCTGGGAATGAAAATCGCATTAGCGCCCGAGTTAAACTCATTCGAGGAAGTTAATCAGTTATCACAGAGTCAGATAAACAAATTGAACTCAACTGAAATCAGCATTGGTTTTGCTACAGTATTGGTCCATACAATCCTGCAATCTACTGTATGACTATTGTACCGGTACCAAGACGATCTAACCTGCAGTACCGGCTATGGACCATCCATGGTTTTAACAACATGGATCTATCCCTTAACTCTAGATGGTGCCATGTAAATCGTTTAAACTCATTATTCTGGTTTTAATTTATTTCATACAGTATATAGACACAACAATTAATTTTACATAGTGATAACTACCAAAATATATCTAAACCTGTTTCACAATAATTTAACTCATTATTATTATAGATCCACCTTCAGTCTATCGATGCAAGATTTCCAAAGGTTATCCCCTGACAGATGTTCATTCATTGATTTGAGAAATTCAAGGATAAAATCGCTCAAGTATCTCCCGGGATCAGTTCGCCGGCTACTTATAGGGGATAATCCGATTCTTGCGAAAGAGTTAACGCCGGAAGGTATCGGATTAACAGCCGACACCGCCTCGAAAATTGAAGTTCTTAATGTTGAGGGTTTGAGAGCCACCTCCAAACAGTTATATCCCTTTCGGTCGATGTTGACGGAATTGCATCTGAGAGGAGACTTCCCAATCAAAGATGTGTTGTACTATCATGATGGCTTAAAAAAACTGTCCCTGCAAGGTCAGTATAACACCAATGGATTGAATATCATTTCAGAATTAAAGAATTCCAAGTATCTCCGAACTCTCGAGTTGCGTTGGAATGGTCTTACCAGTTTTTCGGAGCTATATTTGTACTATTTACGATATCTTGATTTAAGTCATAATAATATATATGATATTCCCGATGGTTACAATATTGGACTTCCTGAATTGCGTGTTCTCGATCTCTCTCACAACAGAATCACAACTTTGGAGAAAGGGATGCTGAAAGGTACGAAAGTGACGCTTCTTGATTTGAGTCACAATAGTGGTTTATACTTCATAAAAACCGACGCATTCATTTTCATTAAAGATACCTTAACTGAGTTGAGAATGGATCACGGCCTTATAATGTTCATATCTCAGCGAATGTTTAAAGGAATCAATTTTAGTAAAACTTTGGTTCGTGTTGACAATAATCCGTATATATGCGATTGCCTGGCAGAACCAATGCAAACGTTGCTTATTGATACCAGCGTCCCTCTCAGTAACGCCATTAAAGATCAGGTTGAGTGTCGTATACCAAGTAACGATAAGTATGCAGGAAATCTTGTCGTTAAGCTCGAGCCTTTTAATCCCGAAAAAACTACCTGCAAACCACCTGAGTTAGTTGTCACTCATAAACAAGGGTTAAATAGTGATAAAAAAAGTTACAGTTTAACAGTTACTTGCAAAGAAACCAATGGAGATTCGTCGAACTTTGCAATAGAACGATGGATTCTACCGAGTGATCAGAATTTGATTTATGCAAAGGATGAAGATAATGGTAGAATTCGTTTTCAGGATCGTGGGAAAACACTTATTGTTAACCCAATGCAACCTACTGATTGTAAGTTTTATTGATATTAATTTATAACGGATTGTAAACCGGGCCTTAAAGCATCTCTCCTGACCTCTCCTGAAACTCGGTCCTGACCTAAGTCACTGTCTAAAGTCCCCAGTGTCGTCCTATCCGTATTCACAACGAAGTCCTAAATTTTGAAATTTTTGACAAAGACCCAATATCTGTTAAGCCCGATCCGAATCACACGGAATTTAGGCCAGGGCCTAGGTCCAGTAAGGGGTTGGATGGGGGGGGGGGGGGGGGGGGGGGTGTTGGTGTCCTAGACCAGTCCTAAGTTGCAGCACTTACCATACAGTATGATATACATTCGCATGAGACGCCAATGTTATACTAAACTGATTCAATCTGATTGACACTTTGTATATTTTGAATTTATTTAGTTTTGTAGAGGATTGTAAAATAATAAATTGTAACAGACAACTGCTATCTATATTGTTCATTATTTATAATAATCGGTTGGAGGTCAAGGTTCATCAAAAATTAACTTGTTATACAATTAATTGCAATTAATTGGCTCATATTTATTTATTTGCAATTTCAAAACAATTGGATGGGACAGACGCAAATAATTGGATAATTGGATGGGACAGACGCAATTAATTGGATAATTGATTGCAATGGAAAAAAGTGATTACTAATTAATTGACCATTTGTATTATTTACCTGCTATAGCATTGGTTATGCTAGAGTGAATTAAATAACATAAATATTATTCACAGAACAAAACACATGAAATACGCGCTCAGTAAGTTACATTTTTAATTTGAGCGGCTACTAGAGAAGTAGCCTATATTGAATGGCATAACTATGTGCTGTAATATAAACAATTGATGGATAAACTCTGCAGTCCTATAAATTTTTTAATAATTGGCAACTTTATGGGTGCCCACCGCTATTTTTTGTACAAACTACTATTTCTTAGAAATGTTATATGCCATGTTATCTGTATTTTTTTAAAACAGTAGTAAAATAATGATATAATAATAATAATACTGAAAACTAAAAACTGTAAAAGTTTAAATGAATAGCATATTATAGTAGCCCTACACAAGTACACGTAAATACAAAGTATCAATAAACACTGAATGAGTAAAAATTTATAAGCCCTCTTCTTAAAATATATTTAGTAATAAAGTGAAAAAGGAAAAGATTGCAGCACAGAGGAGCATAGCTAGAGTTGTACATGAAAAATGGAGTGATTGTAAAACATTTCAAAACAAAATCTAAATTGAAGTCTGCAGCATTGTATCCGCATTGGATAATCTCCTCTCCTTTATACAGTAGAATGTCGCACTGGGGGTCTACGGGATGACCTACGAGCTGCGTGGAGGAACAGAGGTTTTCGAAATCCGCCTCGTCATTGTGGCAATGGTGCATCACAAGTCTGTGGAGCATTTCCTAAACTTTGTTAATATAATATGCTTCCAACCCAATCCAGAGGGCCCTACTGCATTTCCATGAATCCGTAGTACACTTCTCAGGACTGTTTCGGCATTGATCTCCTTGGAATTGACTCCTTTAGAAGAATTGAAGGATCTGCAGCCTGTGGAGGAGGTTGTTTCTCTAGAATAACTTTACGAACCAGCTTGTTGGTTCCTTCTACAGTTTCATCAAGTCTAAGAACACGACCCTTTGAAGCATGTTCATCGTTCATGCTGAGACATTGCCTGATGCATTGGGGTGGGGTGGGGTTAAGGGGGGTTAGCACCCCCCTTAATCTGCATTTTCGGACAACTTCTTCGATTTATAACTTCCAGCGCTTCAAAATTGCTTGGATTTGGCTATAATTTGGAATATAGCATGTAATATACAGTAGGTACCTAACATTATTGCTATTCTACATGAAAAATTAGAAAAATTTTATTTTTCGCTAATTAATATTAGTTAATACTAAATAACAATGAAAAAACTTGGTTGTGCTTAAAACCCTAAGGCTTTTACAGTTTTGAATTTAATCAATTCACGTTTTTTATATGATAGCACAAAGATGGGGCAACATAACTATCAGGCGAAATTTTGTCAAATCATTC
>JAUCBJ010003616.1:0-29238 GCA_032718475.1 Nemertoderma westbladi | reverse complement strand
GAATGGTGATTTCCGATGCCTGTACCAATTTGTCCCACCATGTAACACCAGTTGTAATTACACTGAAATGTTAAATTAACCCAGATTTCGTCTCTGAGTGGGAGCTATGCAGCCATTCCTGATCCCAGTAACACCTCCCAATAAAGCTTATTTGAAAATATAATCAATCATAAGAAATCTTTATGGTCCCCATTTCTGGAAAAATTATAAAATATTATAGTTTATCAAATAAACATAAAGAGTTTATTAAAACAGTTTAAAAACCACTTTAGGTACTTTAGTGACGATTTATATGAAAATTCACAAAGTATGACGAGTTTATTACCGAGTTTATAACTGTATATCACTATGGCTGAGCAGTTAGTCAAAACCTATAAATTGTTCATCATCACTTTCATCCCCACCCTCCACAGATCCACCTGTACCTTCCCACTCCATCTTCCCCACCCTCCATCAGATCCTCCTGTACTTCCACCCTGTCTCCCACACCCTCCACAGATCTTCCTGTACTTCTCACCCTGTCTCCCACACCCTCCACAGATCTCCTGTACTTCTCACCCTGTCTCCCACACCCTCCACAGATCCTCCTGTACTTCACCCGTTCCCACACCCTCCACAGATCCTCCTGTACTTCTCACCCTGTCTCCCACACCCTCCACAGATCCTCCTGTACTTCTCACCCTGTCTCCCACACCCTCCACAGATCCTCCTGTACTTCTCACCCTGTCTCCCACACCCTCCACAGATCCTCCTGTACTTCTCACCCTGTCTCCCACACCCTCCACAGATCCTCCTGTACTTCCCACTCCGTCTCCCACACCCTCCACAGATCCTCCTGTACTTCTCACCCTGTCTCCCACACGCTCCACAGATCCTCCTGTACTTCTCACCCTGTCTCCCACACCCTCCACAGATCCTCCTGTACTTCTCACCCTGCCCCCCCCCCCCACACCCTCCACAGATCCTCCTGTACTTCTCACCCTGTCTCCCACACCCTCCACAGATCCTCCTGTACTTCTCACCCTGTCTCCCACACCCTCCACAGATCCTCCTGTACTTCTCACCTTGTCTCCCACACCCTCCACAGATCCTCCCATAGCTCCCACTCCGTCTCCCACACCCTCCACAGATCATCCTGTACTTCCCACTCCGTCTCCCACACCCGCCACAGATCCTCCTGTACTTCCCACTCCGTCTCCCACACCCTCCACAGATCCTCCTGTACCTTTCTCCCTGTCTCCCACACCCTCCACAGATCCTCCTATACTTTTCACCCTGTCTCCCACACCCTCCACAGATCCTCCTGTACTTCTCACCTTGTCTCCCACACCCTCCACAGATCCTCCCATAGCTCCCACTCCGTCTCCCACACCCTCCACAGATCATCCTGTACTTCCCACTCCGTCTCCCACACCCGCCACAGATCCTCCTGTACTTCCCACTCCGTCTCCCACACCCTCCACAGATCCTCCTGTACCTTTCACCCTGTCTCCCACACCCTCCACATATCCTCCTGTACTTCTCACCCTGTCTCCCACACCCTCCACAGATCCTCCTGTACTTTTCACCCTGTCTCCCACACCCTCCACAGATCCTCCTGTACTTTTCACCCTGTCTCCCACACCCTCCACAGATCCTCCTGTACTTTTCACCCTGACTCCCACACCCTCCACAGATCCTCCCATTCTCCTCTCGCACCTCTACCCACTGCTCTCGCACTAACTACTCCTCTCGCTCCTCCAACTGCTCCCCTTCCACATCTACCTTTTCCCCTCGCACCTCCAACTGCTCCACTTGCACCTCTACCTTTTCCCCTCGCACCTCCAACTGCTCCCCTTGCACATCTACCTTTTTCCCTCGCACCTCCAACTGCTCCCCTTGCACCTCTACCTTTTCCCCTCACACCTCTAACTGCTCCCCTTGCACCTCTATTTTTTTCCCTCCCACCTCTAACTGCTCCCCTCACGGAGCTCCCAATCACCCTCTCCCAATCGCAGAAGATAGATCTAAGATGGACCGCATTCCATATAAGACAGATCACTATTATTAGTCCTATTTTTATTTACTATCAGTATCTTGAGACCGGAACGGCAGCAAGCTGATGTCTAATAAGTAATGAAATGTGGTCTCTATTCTATACCGTAGTCACATAGTGTCTGTATCAGTGTCTTATAACTGGTTCTGGTTAGGATTAGTTTGTTTAGTGGTCAATAGTAAACTCTATGCACTGCGCAGATCTGTAGATCCAATAACTTCGAATCAAACGCAATAAAGAGGCAGCACAGATACTGTTACCGGTACTACTGTAGGTAGGTAAGTACCAATTCACAGTTAATACTGCTGTTATGTGTGCATGACCTACAGTCTTATCAATATTATGAAGTCTGCACTACTAAAGTGTTACAGGTGAGACATGTCTTACTCTGTAGCCCAAAATTATTCGATTTACATGTTACATGTGGGACGTCCCGCCCTGTAACGATTTTTTGTGTTACAGGCTTTTGTTACAGGTGGGACAAAGCTCATGCTGATAAATGTAAAAGCAACTAAAGTCTATTCCATAGTCAATTGTTGCCACAAATGATTACTCACGCAAAAGACCAAGAACTTGGCTATCTTCTGATATTTGAATCTTCATGTCAAGTTTGTTAGAACTGATTCTAGAGCATGGTAAAGCAGTGCACTTGGTGTTACACATGGGACAATCCTAATTGACATAATCGACTCGCACGTATAAAACCAGCCATATCTCTGGTTGTGTTTAGTATTTTTTCGTAAAATCTGGAACATTCCACTTCTTGAAGATTTTCCTTTCAAATAAGAATTTAGTTTATAGAATCCCAATAAAATCCTTTTGGTGAATTCAGGTGTTACCGTTTGGGACAAGTAATTGTCAAAAATAGGGGTATATTATCTATTGTTTTATTTAAATATGATATCAATAAAACAATTTGGGAGTTATTCCATTGCATTCCTCTATTATTTAGCTTTAAAATGAGCTATAACTTGTTGAAATACACCCAGTAGATGTCAAAATACATCCCCCACAATGCAATGAACTTTTTTGGACAATTGAAAAACCTGCATTTTTTAGTACTAAAAGGTCTGTAAAATCTTTCAAAGTCGGAGTGGCAGTATGATTTTTTGTGCATCTGTTGGACCATAAAATTATCTTCAAAAATATATATAACTTTACTTGGTTCCAAAAAAAAATTCATTCTAAAATTAAGTCGAATCGTGTGGGAAACGTTTTTGGCCACTTTTTGTGAGTTTGGGCCTAATACACTGTAGACTGAACGTACTGTAGCTTTCCTACCGTACCATAACGCAAATATTCGAAAAATTACACACATGATATTAATTACACGAAGTGGGGCCTTCGCGCAGCACGTGACTTAAATTTAATTTAAGTACTAATTCGAAAGTATTACTGTATTAGCAAATTTTAAGCAGATTTCGCCTAATCACTTTTTACCTCTTTCATTTCTATTCAGACATTTCTGACTCTAGCGGTATAATGAGAACTGAAGATGGATTAGGGTCTCCAGCCCCACAAAGACACAGCCTATGGATGAATAGTACATACGTACATCGGCCAAGTTTCATCTTGAATAACGGATAACGAAATGAGAGACGGATCTCACTTTCAGAAATTTTGTCGTATAGCGGCAGACCGATTAAATCTCCCCCCCCCCCCCCCCCCCCCCACAAAGACGCAGCATGTGGTCCAGAATATATGGCAAGATTCAGCTTAAACTGATTAAAATCAATGAGACGGGAGAATCTATTCACTTTCAGGCATAAAGTAGTCCTATAGCGGGTGACTGTTGAACTGATTTTCAACAAAACAAATTTTCAACTTGGCAGCTTTAAATTCGACAAAGTTATAAGCATGTCAATATCATAACGACGACAACGATTTCACTTTCAGACATTTGGCCCTCTAGCGGCAGACTGGAGAACTGCAGATGGATTCGCCTCCTTTGAAAGTCACAGCTAATGGTCTAATACATATCTGCCAAGTTTCAGCTTAAACGGATTAAAAGCAAAGAAATGGGAGGGCATTTAATGTTTAGACATGTGGCCCTCTAGCGGGAGACCATTGCACTGATGGTGTCTGAAAGTCTCTCAAAAATCTCAACTTTAGCTCATATTGATACCTAGAAATTTTCAACTTGGCAGCTTTAAATCCGTCAAAGTTATTAGCATGTCAAAATCGTAACGACGACAACGATTTCACTTTCAGACCTTTGGCCCTCTAGCGGCAGACTGGAGAACTGCAGATGGATTCGCCTCCTTTGAAAGTCACAGCTAATGGTCTAATACATATCTGCCAAGTTTCAGCTTAAACGGATTAAAAGCAAAGAAATGGGAGGGCATTTAATGTTTAGACATGTGGCCCTCTAGCGGGAGACCATTGCACTGATGGTGTCTGAAAGTCTCTCAAAAATCTCAACTTTTGCTCATATTGATACCTACAAATTTTCAACTTGGCAGCTTTAAATCCGACAAAGTTATTAGCATGTCAAAATCGTAACGACGACGACGACAACGACGACGACGACGATGACGACAACGACGACGACGACGACGACAACTATTTGCATAAATTGACCCACCCCCTAACAGTGTCAATTCGCTAAGGCTCCGCCAACTTCGTGGCTCGCCCCACACACATGACATACATACTTTAAAGGGTGGAAGATGTAAAGGTACGTCGTATAACTCTTATTAATGGGATTATTTAGCAAGCCTTTGCCATGGCTTTTCTAAAAAATCATAACTTCAGCTAATATAAACCATTTAATTTTAAGATATAGCTGATTGTGTGACCATTACACACGTGTGACGTTTATGCATAACCATTTGACTTAAAGCATTCAAAGAAAGCTATCTTTGCTTTGAGTATATGCTTTGCATTTGAGTTATGGAAATAAAAGAAAGTATTATTATCTTTCTTTCCTTTTAAGAATAATCTGAATGCTTGGAAGTAGGCTACCAGCTTTCTTATCTTATACCAAGAAGAGCTGTGGTATATTAAGTCTGTAGGATTAACTAAATACAGTGGGGCTTCATGCACCTGGAGTGAGACGTCTGAAAATACATAGTTCTATGTTTGACATACAGTATCACCTTCCTGAAAATAAACCCGCAGCATTGTGATCTTTCCTATGCTGCATAGTGTTAGTGTCGTCTGTAATCGGTTTATCCCATCCACTTCAGAACTTGTATAGTTCTCTCAAGAGTTGTTTTCCATGTTTTCCAATAGTTGTTCTCAATAGTTATAGGTGCCACAAGTCCGAATGGGTCGTATATTCTTGTTATGTACGACACGTACGCTCGTTTCGTGTGGATGTCTGCGTCTGAGTGTAGGAATTCGTATTCTAGATTGTCTGTGAGCCGATTCCAGGTGATACCTAGTGCGTGTTGCTCCTCAAGATATCATTTGTGCGCGATAAGAACCACCTCTTTGTTTGAGTTGGAGTTTGAGTTATGTAGCTAACGACACAATAACTGGGGATGACAAAGGGTCTCCCCGATACATCCTATACATACACTGGTCATGTGGTCAAGCAATATAAGCACAATACATTTTACTGTATGGTATGGTAAATTGTGCTACCAGGTGACTTCAATTTGGTTTGGCCGCTGGGCCTTAATTTTTGTTAACCTGACCTTTGTAGGGTGATAATTAATGCCGTTATACAACTATCAACTATTATTAAGGATATATATTGGTTTTTGGTTATCCGAAGTGCAGGGATAATCCCGTAACATATTACTGACATGTGAATTCAGACACATTTAATACATAAAAACAATAAAAATTGTTAGCACTTTTTATCAAAAAATAATGAATTGGCCTCAGCAACGGTAAAATAACAATATTGAAAGAGATCGACTTCCAACAACAAACTTGCCTGAGAAAATATAACACTTTTATATTTCCCTAAACTATAACTTAAAGATGGTAAAAATATAATAAAAATCGATGTTAATTAATGAAGAAATGATTACCTCGGGTTTACATATAAGGTTTTCCATACGAGAGCTGATTGTATCGAAGTTGGGTCTAACTTGAGGGTCCTCGTGCCAACACCATCGCAATAGATCGTAAAACTCACTGTAAACGTGGGACGGACGTTCCATTCGGTATCCCTCGTTCAGACGAAGCATAACCTCCTCGGCAGAGAGCTTTGGATAGGGGAGGGAACCTGTGAGATATAGGGGAGATATAGGGGAGGGAACCTGGGAGATATAGGGGAGGGAACCTGGGAGATTTAGGGGAGGGAACCTGGGAGATATACGGGGAGGGAACCTGGGGGATATAGGGGAGGGAACCTGGGAGATATAGGGGAGGGAACCTGGGAGATATAGGGGAGGGAACCTGGGAGATATACGGGGAGGGAACCTGGGAGATATAGGGGAGGAAACCTGTGAGATATAGGGGAGGTAACCTGGGAGATATAGGGGAGGGAACCTGAGAGATATAGGGGAGGGAACCTGGGAGATATAGGGGAGGGAACCTGGGAAATATAGGGGAGGGAACCTGGGAGATATAGGGGAGATATAGGGGAGGGGACCTGGGAGATATAGGGGAGGGAACCTGGGAGATATAGGGGAGATATAGGGGAGGGAACCTGGGAGATATAGGGGAGATATAGGGGAGGGAACCTGGGAGATATACGGGAGGGAACCTGGGTGATATAGGGGAGGGAACCTGGGAGATATAGGGGAGGGAACCTGGGTGATATAGGGGAGGGAACCTGGGAGATATAGGGGAGGGAACCTGGGAGATATAGGGGAGGGAACCTGGGAGATATACGGGAGGGAACCTGGGTGATATAGGGGAGGGAACCTGGGAGATATAGGGGAGGGAACCTGGGAGATATAGGGGAGGGAACCTGGGAGATATAGGGGAGGGAACCTGGGAGATATAGGGGAGGGAACCTGGGAGATATAGGGGAGGGAACCTGGGAGATATAGGGGAGGGAACCTGGGAGATATAGGGGAGATATAGGGGAGGGAACCTGGGAGATATAGGGGAGATATAGGGGAGGGAACCTGGGAGATATACGGGAGGGAACCTGGGTGATATAGGGGAGGGAACCTGGGAGATATAGGGGAGGGAACCTGGGTGATATAGGGGAGGGAACCTGGGAGATATAGGGGAGGGAACCTGGGAGATATAGGGGAGGGAACCTGGGAGATATACGGGAGGGAACCTGGGTGATATAGGGGAGGGAACCTGGGAGATATAGGGGAGGGAACCTGGGAGATATAGGGGAGGGAACCTGGGAGATATAGGGGAGGGAACCTGGGAGATATAGGGGAGGGAACCTGGGAGATATAGGGGAGGGAACCTGGGAGATATAGGGGAGGGAACCTGGGAGATATAGGGGAGGGAACCTGGGAGATATAGGGGAGGGAACCTGGGAGATATAGGGGAGGGAACCTGGGAGATATAGCTGAGGGAACCTGGGAGATATACGGGAGGGAACCTGGGGGATATAGGGGAGGGAACCTGGGAGATATAGGGGAGGGAACCTGGGAGATATAGGGGAGGGAACCTGGGAGATATAGGGGAGATATAGGGGAGGGAACCTGGGAGATATAGGGGAGGGAACCTGGGAGATATACGGGAGGGAACCTGGGGGATATAGGGGAGGGAACCTGGGAGATATAGGGGAGGGAACCTGGGAGATATAGGGGAGGGAACCTGGGAGATATAGGGGAGGGAACCTGGGAGATATAGGGGAGGGAACCTGGGAGATATAGCTGAGGGAACCTGGGAGATATACGGGAGGGAACCTGGGGGATATAGGGGAGGGAACCTGGGAGATATAGGGGAGGGAACCTGGGAGATATAGGGGAGGGAACCTGGGAGATATAGGGGAGATATAGGGGAGGGAACCTGGGAGATATACGGGAGGGAACCTGGGGGATATAGGGGAGGGAACCTGGGAGATTGTGACAGATATAAACATACTGTTATAGGAACATACCGGTACCCTAAGGGACATATATAAACATACTGTTATAGGAACATACCGGTACCCTAATTATTGTGACAGATATAAATATACTGTTATAGGAACATACCGGTACCCTAATTATTATGTTAGAGTCAGGCTTTCGGTTTAATTCTATTGAACTAAGAAACTGATTTTATTCGGATATCATAGCTTTTATATGGCGACGAGTCGTGAATAGAACCCAATATAATATTGATATTCTGATAAAGCCTGACTTGGATACGATGGCGGAGATGATGTTGATGCTCAAACCCGCCCCTTTTGTGATAAAGAACCCAGGCGACCCGGAGCAATTGTTCCAGGACTACACAAAGTACATCTCGAATTTCCAGTAGTTTCTCACCGCGACGGAGGCTGACGGAGTCCACGATGAGGGACATGGAGCCGATTGCCCGGGCTGTAAGAAGGCCAAGGCGACGCTTCGGTTGGTCGGCGGTGACGAGATGAAGAATCTTCTCGACCACGTGGGCGGCGTCGACCAGGAGGACACATTCGAGGCGGCGGTAGCCAAGGTGGAGGAGGGTATAAAGCGGCAGACGAACCAGGCGACCGCGCGGTTTAAGCTCTTTCAGCAGATGCCCCAGGGAGGACAGCATTTCGCGCAATGGTTCCCCAAAGTAAAGGAGCAAGCTGATCGGTGTGTTTGGGCCGGATACGGGGCGAGGGCGGCGGCGCGAGACGCGATATTGTACCAAACTGGCGACAAGAAGCTCCAGCGGAAGGTGATCGCGGAGGACTTGAGTTTCGACGACACGATTAAGTTCGGTTTAGCGCTCGAACAGGGAGCCCGGAAGGTGGATGAGATCCGGGGGAACGCCTCGAGGAGGGAAGATACCCGAGTAGCGGCGCTGGAGGACCAGGTCCGGCAGCTGCGTGCGGATCCCGGAAGGTCCGGTAAACCGAGCGGTGGGAGATCCAAGGAGTACACCTGTCGCACCTGCACCCGCCCCACACACGAGGAAGGACGTTGTCCCGGGAAGAGGGTTGAATGTTTCGCTTGTGGGAAGTGGGGTCATTTTAAGAATTCCACAGCCTGCACCGGGGAGCGGAAGGTTAAACCGCGGAGGGAGCGAACTCTGGCGCTGGACGAGGAGTGTGGGAGCGATACCGACAGCGAATCGGTTGGGTTGGTCGCCGAGCAGCCGGCTGAGAGTGTCCGGGCGGTAAAGGGAGGCGGCAGCCAACGGGCGGTGGTCGGGCTGGTAGCGTTGGACCATGGTAGAGCCTCGGAGCGGGCAACAGTGGAACTCCTCATAGACAGCGGGGTCAATAAAACTCTGCTTAGCGAGGCAGATTGGGCGAAGGTAAAAACCAAAACAGGCGAATCCAGGATTAAACTGAAGAAGAACTACACAAAATTATCGCCGTTCGGTACGAAGTTGAAACTTCCTATTATAGGACGAACCAAGTGCCAGTTGACAGCAGCGTGTGGAGCCCAGATACATACTATAGTGTACGTGGTTGCCGGGGAGACGCAGTCTCTGCTGGGGCTGAAAGACAGCGAGTTGCTGGGTATTATCTCTATCAACCCGGATGGTAACGCCAAAGTGGAAGGTGTAGGGCAGCTGAACACGGAATTGAAACAGCCTGTTACAACAGAAGAAATGGTGTCTGGGGGACGGACCCAGGCTGAGATAGACCGCAAAATCCGGGAGATTCTAAAGGGCCACGAGGAGTTGTTCCAAGGGCTGGGCCGAGCCAATGTGGAACCGGTCCATATAGAGGTGGACAAGAGCATCCGCCCAGTCCAACAGAAGCAGAGGCCCATCGCGCTCCAATACAAGGAACTCTTTCGGGAACATCTGGAAGAATTGAAGAGGGAAGGAGTAATTTCAGGGCCACTGCCCTCCAGCTCAGCCAGAGGCTGGATTAGTAACATGGTGATTACCCACAAGAGCTGGAGCGATAAGAAGATTCGGGTTAATTTAGATACCCGTCCCATGGCAGCGGCTGTAAAGACTTCCCATTTCCCCATTCCAACCCCAAAAGAGCTGCGGCACAACTTTCTTGGTTCGGATAGATTTTCCATAGTGGACCTCAATCATGCGTTTCACCAGTTCGAAATGGACAATGAGTCCAAAGACCTGTTTGTATTCTACACACCTTGGGGCCTGTATAGATATAATACACTAGTTATGGGCGTCTCCAGCGCCAGTAGCGAGTGCCACGAGAGGATCCGGCTAATAGTGGAAGGCCTGGAAGGAATACAGCAGATCAAGGATGACATTGTGGTACACGGTGTAGGGGAGATTCACGATGAACGCTTGGAGGCGTTACTTCGGAGATTAGGAGAATATGGGCTGACGTTGAGGAAGGAAAAATGTCAGTTCGGAATGCCACAGGTTAAATGGTTTGGAAATATCTACTCCAAGCAGGGCATGTCGGCAGATCCAGCCAAGGTAGAGGATATAAGAGCATGGCCGCGACCTAAAGACAAAGCAGGGGTGAAGTCATTCCTACAAACAGTACAGTTTTGTCAGGTTTTTATGCGCCCACAGCAAGACAAGGATCGAGGAGTCGGGAGAACATACTCAGATGTCACTAAACCGCTCCGGTGTCTTACAGCCAAGAAGGTTAAATTTCATTGGACTGTCGAGTGCGAGGAGAGTTTCCAGGAGCTGAAGGGACTTCTCACGTCAGACCAGGTGTTGGCTAACTTTGATCCAAACCGGGAAACTAGGCTCTATGTAGATGAGGGGCCGGCTGGAGTGGCAGCAACAGTTGCTCAGAAGTATATGCTCCCGGGTATGGATCATAATGTCTGGAGGCCGGTGACACATAACAGCAGAGCCAAGACAAGCGCCGAGATGAACTATGGCAAAGTAGATGGCGAGTCTTTGGGAATACTGAGTGGGGTATTAGCAAATCGGATGTATCTATATGGCACCAAATTTACGGTCGTAGTGGATCATGAGCCACTAGTCTCTATATACCGTTCACACTCAAAATCATTACCAATCAGGATAGCCAAGCATAAAGCGAAATTAAGCGGGTTCGACTTCGACGTGGTGTACGAACCAGGCACCACAACCCCAGCTGATTACGGATCTAGGAATCCCCCACCCATGAAGCACTACCGTGTGGAGGACAGAGCGCAGCTTGGCATTGAGGAGGATGAAGATGAAGCGGAAATTATAGTCAATCGAATAGAAGCGGTGACTGATGCGGTAACACTTCCAATTCTACAACAGTTTACACAGAAGGACGAGGAGTTACAGCAACTAATGGTAGACATCCAAAGGGGAAAACTGCGGGATGAACTACGTACGGTGGGATATAAGGAATGCTTCCTAGAGCTCAGTTCGAAGGGAGGAATACTGTTGCGGGGCGAAAGGCTCCTCATTCCCAGGAAGCTCAGGCCAGACGTTCTAGGGGCAGCTCATGAGGGGCACCCAGGTAGAGACTCAATGTTACGGCAACTTAGAGAATCGGTGTGGTGGCCAGGCCTCACAGAGGATGTCAAGGCATATGTGGAGAGTTGCTCAGCCTGCGCAGCCTCTGTGGGAAGGAACAGTCCCCCGCCAATGATAGAAAGGCCAACCCCATCTGGCCCGTGGGTCGACTGCGCGGCGGATTTTAAAGGACCAATAGCGGGTAAATATTACTTCCACGTTCTAATAGACACATACTCTCGGTGGCCAGAAGTGGAGATCGTATCCAGCACAAGTTTCGACAAGCTTAGGCCCGCACTGGACAGGAGTTTCAGTTTGATGGGCGTACCTGAATCTATAACTCACGACAATGGTAGTCCATACCAATCCACTGCTTGGAAAGAATACGCACAAGAAATGGGATTTAAATCTAAACCCTGCACACCCGAACATCCCGAAGCTAATGGGATAGCTGAAAGATTTATGGGAGTTCTCGTTAAAACAGTGCACGCAGCCATCGCGGAAGGGAAGAATCCAAAGGTCGAAGTGAGGAGGAGGATGTTAAATTACCGAAACACCCCCCACCCCAGCACTGGGAAGACACCGAGTGAGTTGATAATGGGCCGCACAATAAGGACACGGATACCAACACTAATCAACCCACCTCAGGGAAAAGCACATCAGGAAGCAAGATCGAGGGACCAAGAAACTAGAGCAGTGAGGAAGGAGCTACGAGACAAAAAGAAACGGGCCAAGGATGTGACAATCACCCCCGGAGATAAGATACTGATCAAACAGGGAAAAACCACGATAAAACCACCATTCGACCCAGAACCCTACACAGTAACAGGGGTTAAAGGTACCCAGGTGACAGCTCAGAGAGGGGGGAAGACTCGGGTGAGAAACAAGGCTAAGTGTAAACTATTACGCAGCAGACCAGCGCACCTGAATCGATTCCCAAATCGGCATGAACAGGAGGGTGGAGTCAGTTCGGATGAGGAGGATTACCTAGATTTAAAGATAGCAGATCAGCCAAGTCCAGAACCGGGGACAGGATCAGGGGGTCACGGGGAGTCAGAGGCACCAGTTCGAGCGGAGCCCCAGGAGATGGTGTTTGGCCGACAGGAGAGGACCAGAAAGAAACCAAACTGGTTCGACCCGAGTAAAGCTGGTCCACAGCACGGAAGAAGGAAGGGGACATAGACTAGGAGAAGGCTATTGTGACAGATATAAACATACTGTTATAGGAACATACCGGTACCCTAAGGGACATATATAAACATACTGTTATAGGAACATACCGGTACCCTAATTATTGTGACAGATATAAATATACTGTTATAGGAACATACCGGTACCCTAATTATTATGTTAGAGTCAGGCTTTCGGTTTAATTCTATTGAACTAAGAAACTGATTTTATTCGGATATCATAGCTTTTATAGAGATATAGGGGAGGGAACCTGGGAGATATAGGGGAGGGAACCTGGGAGATATAGGGGAGGGAACCTGGGAGATATAGGGGAGGGAACCTGGGAGATATAGGGGAGGGAACCTGGGAGATATAGCTGAGGGAACCTGGGAGATATAGGGGAGGGAACCTGGGAGATATAGGGGAGGGAACCTGGGAGATATAGGGGAGGGAACCTGGGAGATATAGGGGAGGGAACCTGGGAGATATAGGGGAGGGAACCTGGGAGATATAGGGGAGGGAACCTGGGAGATATAGGGGAGGGAACCTGGGAGATATAGCTGAGGGAACCTGGGAGATATACGGGAGGGAACCTGGGGGATATAGGGGAGGGAACCTGGGAGATATAGGGGAGGGAACCTGGGAGATATAGGGGAGGGAACCTGGGAGATATAGGGGAGATATAGGGGAGGGAACCTGGGAGATATAGGGGAGGGAACCTGGGAGATATACGGGAGGGAACCTGGGGGATATAGGGGAGGGAACCTGGGAGATATACGGGAGGGAACCTGGGTGATATAGGGGAGGGAACCTGGGAGATATAGGGGAGGGAACCTGGGAGATATAGGGCAGGGAACCTGGGGGATATAGGGGAGGGAACCTGGGAGATATAGCTGAGGGAACCTGGGAGATATACGGGAGGGAACCTGGGGGATATAGGGGAGGGAACCTGGGAGATATACGGGAGGGAACCTGGGTGATATAGGGGAGGGAACCTGGGAGATATAGGGGAGGGAACCTGGGAGATTTAGGGGAGGGAACCTGTGAGATATAGGGGAGGGAACCTGGGAGATATAGGGGAGGGAACCTGGGAGATATAGGGGAGGGAACCTGGGAGATATAGGGGAGGGAACCTGGGAGATATAGAGGGTGGAACCTGTGAGATATAGGGGAGATATAGGGGAGGGAACCTGGGAGATATAGGGGAGGGAACCTGTGAGATACAGGGGAGGGAACCTGGGAGATATAGGGGAGGGAACATGGGAGATTTAGGGGAGGGAACCTGTGAGATATAGGGGAGGGAACGTGGGAGATATAGGGGAGGGAACCTGGGAAATATAGGGGAGGGAACCTGGGAGATATAGGGGAGGGAACCTGGGAGATATAGGGGAGATACAGGGGAGGGAACCTGGGAGATATATGGGAGGGAACCTGGGAGATATAGGGGAGGGAACCTGGGAGATATAAGAGAGGGAACCTGGGAGATATAGGGGAGGGAACCTGGGAGATATAGGGGAGGGAACCTGGGAGATATACGGGAGGGAACCTGGGAGATATAGGGGAGGGAACCTGGGAGATATAGGGGAGGGAACCTGGGAGATATAGGGGAGGGAACCTGGGAGATATAGGGGAGGGAACCTGGGAGATATAGGGGAGGGAACCTGGGAGATATAGGGGAGGGAACCTGTGAGATATAGTGGAGGGAACCTGGGGGATATAGGGGAGGGAACCTGGGAGATATAGGGGAGGGAACCTGGGAGATATAGGGGAGGGAACCTGGGAGATATAGGGGAGGGAACCTGGGAGATATAGGGGAGGGAACCTGGGAGATATAGGGGAGGGAACCTGGGAGATATAGGGGAGGGAACCTGGGAGATATAGGGGAGGGAACCTGGGAGATATAGGGGAGGGAACCTGGGAGATATAGGGGAGGGAACCTGGGAGATATAGGGGAGGGAACCTGGGGGATATAGGGGAGGGAACCTGGGTGATATAGGGGAGGGAACCTGGGAGATATAGGGGAGGGAACCTGGGAGATATAGGGGAGGGAACCTGGGAGATATAGGGGAGGGAACCTGGGAGATATAGGGGAGGGAACCTGGGAGATATAGGGGAGGGAACCTGGGAGATATAGGGGAGGGAACCTGGGAGATATAGGGGAGGGAACCTGGGAGATATAGGGGAGGGAACCTGGGAGATATAGGGGAGGGAACCTGGGAGATATAGGGGAGGGAACCTGGGAGATATAGGGGAGGGAACCTGTGAGATATAGTGGAGGGAACCTGGGGGATATAGGGGAGGGAACCTGTGAGATATAGGGGAGGGAACCTGGGGGATATAGGGGAGGGAACCTGGGAGATATAGGGGAGTGAACCTGGGGGATATAGGGGAGGGAACCTGGGGGATATAGGGGAGGGAACCTGGGAGATATAGGGGAGGGAACCTGGGAGATATAGGGGAGGGAACCTGGGAGATATAGGGGAGGGAACCTGGGAGATATAGGGGAGGGAACCTGGGGGATATAGGGGAGGGAACCTGGGTGATATAGGGGAGGGAACCTGGGAGATATAAGAGAGGGAACCTGGGAGATATAGGGGAGGGAACCTGGGGGATATAGGTGAGGGAACCTGGTGGATATAGGGGAGGGAACCTGGGAGATATAGTGGAGGGAACCTGGGGGATATGGGGGAGGGAACCTGGGGGATATAGGGGAGGGAACCTGGGTGATATAGGGGAGGGAACCTGGGAGATATAGGGGAGGGAACCTGTGAGATATAGTGGAGAGAACCTGGGGGATATAGGGGAGGGAACCTGGGGGATATAGGGGAGGGAACCTGTGAGATATAGTGGAGGGAATCTGGGGGATATGAGGGAACCTGGGTGATATATTGGAGGGAACCTGGGGGATATAAGGGAGGGAACCTGGGGGATATAGGGGAGGGAACCTGGGTGATATAGGGGAGGGAACCTGTGAGATATAGGGGAGGGAACCTGGGGGATATAGGGGAGGGAACCTGTGAGATATAGTGGAGGGAACCTGGGGGATATAGGGGAGGGAACCTGGGGGATATAAGGGAGGGAACCTGGGAGATATAGGGGAGG
Organism: Nemertoderma westbladi; assembly: GCA_032718475.1. Taxonomy (NCBI): domain Eukaryota; kingdom Metazoa; phylum Xenacoelomorpha; order Nemertodermatida; family Nemertodermatidae; genus Nemertoderma; species Nemertoderma westbladi. Next base: position 13,538 of record JAUCBJ010003616.1, on the reverse strand, counting down.
GAACCTGGGAGATGTAGGGGAGGGAACCTGGGAGATATAGGGGAGGGAACCTGGGAGATATAGCTGAGGGAACCTGGGAGATATAGGGGAGGGAACCTGGGAGATATAGGGGAGGGAACCTGGGAGATATAGGGGAGGGAACCTGGGAGATATAGGGGAGGGAACCTGGGAGATATAGGGGAGGGAACCTGGGAGATATAGGGGAGGGAACCTGGGAGATATAGCTGAGGGAACCTGGGAGATATACGGGAGGGAACCTGGGGGATATAGGGGAGGGAACCTGGGAGATATAGGGGAGGGAACCTGGGAGATATAGGGGAGGGAACCTGGGAGATATAGGGGAGATATAGGGGAGGGAACCTGGGAGATATACGGGAGGGAACCTGGGGGATATAGGGGAGGGAACCTGGGAGATATAGGGGAGGGAACCTGGGAGATATAGGGGAGGGAACCTGGGAGATATAGGGGAGGGATCCTGGGAGATATAGGGGAGGGAACCTGGGAGATATAGGGGAGGGAACCTGGGAGATATAGCTGAGGGAACCTGGGAGATATAGGGGAGGGAACCTGGGAGATATAGGGGAGGGAACCTGGGAGATATAGGGGAGGGAACCTGGGAGATATAGGGGAGGGAACCTGGGAGATATAGGGGAGGGAACCTGGGAGATATAGGGGAGGGAACCTGGGAGATATAGCTGAGGGAACCTGGGAGATATACGGGAGGGAACCTGGGGGATATAGGGGAGGGAACCTGGGAGATATAGGGGAGGGAACCTGGGAGATATAGGGGAGGGAACCTGGGAGATATAGGGGAGGGAACCTGGGAGATATAGGGCAGGGAACCTGGGGGATATAGGGGAGGGAACCTGGGAGATATAGCTGAGGGAACCTGGGAGATATACGGGAGGGAACCTGGGGGATATAGGGGAGGGAACCTGGGAGATATACGGGAGGGAACCTGGGTGATATAGGGGAGGGAACCTGGGAGATATAGGGGAAGGAACCTGGGAGATTTAGGGGAGGGAACCTGTGAGATATAGGGGAGGGAACCTGGGAGATATAGGGGAGGGAACCTGGGAGATATAGGGGAGGGAACCTGGGAGATATAGAGGGTGGAACCTGTGAGATATAGGGGAGATATAGGGGAGGGAACCTGGGAGATATAGGGGAGGGAACCTGTGAGATACAGGGGAGGGAACCTGGGAGATATAGGGGAGGGAACATGGGAGATTTAGGGGAGGGAACCTGTGAGATATAGGGGAGGGAACCTGGGAGATATAGGGGAGGGAACCTGGGAAATATAGGGGAGGGAACCTGGGAGATATAGGGGAGGGAACCTGGGAGATATAGGGGAGATACAGGGGAGGGAACCTGGGAGATATAGGGGAGGGAACCTGGGAGATATAGGGGAGGGAACCTGGGAGATATAAGAGAGGGAACCTGGGAGATATAGGGGAGGGAACCTGGGGGATATAGGTGAGGGAACCTGGGGGATATAGGGGAGGGAACCTGGGAGATATAGGGGAGGGAACCTGGGAGATATAGGGGAGGGAACCTGGGAGATATAGGGGAGGGAACCTGGGAGATATAGGGGAGGGAACCTGGGAGATATAGGGGAGGGAACCTGGGGGATATAGGGGAGGGAACCTGGGAGATATAGGGGAGGGAACCTGGGAGATATAGGGGAGGGAACCTGGGAGATATACGGGAGGGAACCTGGGAGATATAGGGGAGGGAACCTGGGAGATATAGGGGAGGGAACCTGGGAGATATAGGGGAGGGAACCTGGGAGATATAGGGGAGGGAACCTGGGAGATATAGGGGAGGGAACCTGGGAGATATAGGGGAGGGAACCTGGGAGATATAGGGGAGGGAACCTGGGAGATATAGGGGAGGGAACCTGGGGGATATAGGGGAGGGAACCTGGGTGATATAGGGGAGGGAACCTGGGAGATATAGGGGAGGGAACCTGTGAGATATAGTGGAGGGAACCTGGGGGATATAGGGGAGGGAACCTGGGAGATATAGGGGAGGGAACCTGGGAGATATAGGGGAGGGAACCTGGGAGATATAGGGGAGGGAACCTGGGAAATATAGGGGAGGGAACCTGGGAGATATAGGGGAGGGAACCTGGGAGATATAGGGGAGGGAACCTGGGAGATATAGGGGAGGGAACCTGGGAGATATAGGGGAGGGAACCTGGGAGATATAGGGGAGGGAACCTGGGAGATATAGGGGAGGGAACCTGGGGGATATAGGGGAGGGAACCTGGGTGATATAAGGGAGGGAACCTGGGAGATATAGGGGAGGGAACCTGTGAGATATAGTGGAGGGAACCTGGGGGATATAGGGGAGGGAACCTGGGAGATATAGGGGAGGGAACCTGGGGGATATAGGGGAGGGAACCTGGGAGATATAGGGGAGGGAACCTGGGAGATATAGGGGAGGGAACCTGGGAGATATAGGGGAGGGAACCTGGGAGATATAGAAGAGGGAACCTGGGGGATATAGGGGAGGGAACCTGGGTGATATAGGGGAGGGAACCTGGGAGATATAGGGGAGGGAACCTGTGAGATATAGTGGAGGGAACCTGGGGGATATAGGGGAGGGAACCTGTGAGATATAGGGGAGGGAACCTGGGGGATATAGGGGAGGGAACCTGTGAGATATAGTGGAGGGAACCTGGGGGATATAGGGGAGGGAACCTGGGGGATATAAGGGAGGGAACCTGGGAGATATAGGGGAGGGAACCTGTGAGATATAGTGGAGGGAACCTGGGGGATATAGGGGAGGGAACCTGTGAGATATAGGGGAGGGAACCTGGGGGATATAGGGGAGGGAACCTGTGAGATATAGTGGAGGGAACCTGGGGGATATAGGGGAGGGAACCTGGGGGATATAGGGGAGGGAACCTGGGAGATATAGGGGAGGGAACCTGTGAGATATAGTGGAGGGAACCTGGGGGATATAGGGGAGGGAACCTGTGAGATATAGTGGAGGGAACCTGGGGGATATAGGGGAGGGAACCTGGGGGATATAGGGGAGGGAACCTGGGTGATATAGGGGAGGAAACCTGGGAGATATAGGGGAGGGAACCTGTGAGATATAGTGGAGGGAACCTGGGGGATATAGGGGAGGGAACCTGTGAGATATAGGGGAGGGAACCTGGGGGATATAGGGGAGGGAACCTGTGAGATATAGTGGAGGGAACCTGGGGGATATAGGGGAGGGAACCTGTGAGATATAGGGGAGGGAACCTGGGGGATATAGGGGAGGGAACCTGTGAGATATAGTGGAGGGAACCTGGGGGATATAGGGGAGGGAACCTGGGGGATATAAGGGAGGGAACCTGGGAGATATAGGGGAGGGAACCTGTGAGATATAGTGGAGGGAACCTGGGGGATATAGGGGAGGGAACCTGTGAGATATAGTGGAGGGAACCTGGGGGATATAGGGGAGGGAACCTGGGGGATATAGGGGAGGGAACCTGGGTGATATAGGGGAGGAAACCTGGGAGATATAGGGGAGGGAACCTGTGAGATATAGTGGAGGGAACCTGGGGGATATAGGGGATGGAACCTGTGAGATATAGTGGAGGGAACCTGGGGGATATAGGGGAGGGAACCTGTGAGATATAGGGGAGGGAACCTGTGAGATATAGTGGAGGGAACCTGGGGGATATGAGGGAACCTGGGTGATATATTGGAGGGAACCTGGGGGATATAGGGGAGGGAACCTGGGAGATATAGGGGAGGGAACCTGGGAGATATAGGGGAGGGAACCTGGGAGATATAGGGGAGGGAACCTGGGAGATATAGGGGAGGGAACCTGGGAGATATAGGGGAGGGAACCTGGGAGATATAGGGGAGGGAACCTGGGAGATATAGGGGAGGGAACCTGGGAGATATAGGGGAGGGAACCTGGGAGATATAGGGGAGGGAACCTGGGAGATATAGGGGAGGGAACCTGGGAGATATACGGGAGGGAACCTGGGAGATATAGGGGAGGGAACCTGGGAGATATAAGGGAGGGAACCTGGGAGATATAGGGGAGGGAACCTGGGAGATATAGGGGAGGGAACCTGGGAGATATAGGGGAGGGAACCTGGGAGATATAGGGGAGGGAACCTGGGAGATATAGGGGAGGGAACCTGGGAGATATAGGGGAGGGAACCTGGGAGATATAGGGGAGGGAACCTGGGAGATATAGGGGAGGGAACCTGGGAGATATAGGGGAGGGAACCTGGGAGATATAGGGGAGGGAACCTGGGAGATATAGGGGAGGGAACCTGGGAGATATAGGGGAGGGAACCTGGGAGATATAGGGGAGGGAACCTGGGAGATATAGGGGAGGGAACCTGGGAGATATAGGGGAGGGAACCTGGGAGATATAAGGGAGGGAACCTGTGAGATATAGTGGAGGGAACCTGGGAGATATAGGGGAGGGAACCTGGGAGATATAGGGGAGGGAACCTGGGAGATATAGGGGAGGGAACCTGGGAGTTATAGGGGAGGGAACCTGGGAGATATAGGGGAGGGAACCTGGGAGATATAGGGGAGGGAACCTGGGAGATATAGGGGAGATATAGGGGAGGGAACCTGGGAGATATAGGGGAGGGAACCTGGGAGATATAGGGGAGATATAGGGGAGGGAACCTGGGAGATATAGGGGAGATATAGGGGAGGGAACCTGGGAGATATAGGGGAGGGAACCTGGGAGATATAGGGCAGGGAACCTGGGGGATATAGGGGAGGGAACCTGGGTGATATAGAGGAGGGAACCTGGGAGATATAGGGGAGGGAACCTGGGAATATAGGGGAGGGAACCTGGGAGATATAGGGGAGGGAACCTGGGAGATATAGGGGAGGGAACCTGGGAGATATAGGGGAGGGAACCTGGGAGATATAGGGGAGGGAACCTGGGGGATATAGGGGAGGGAACCTGGGTGATATAGAGGAGGGAACCTGGGAGATATAGGGGAGGGAACCTGGGAGATATAGGGGAGGGAACCTGGGAGATATAGGGGAGGGAACCTGGGAGATATAGGGGAGGGAACCTGGGAGATATAGCTGAGGGAACCTGGGAGATATAGGGGAGGGAACCTGGGGGATATAGGGGAGGGAACCTGGGTGATATAGGGGAGGGAACCTGGGAGAAATAGGGGAGGGATCCTGTGAGATATAGTGGAGGGAACCTGGGGGATATAGGGGAGGGAACCTGGGGGATATAGGGGAGGGAACCTGGGTGATATAGGGGAGGGAACCTGGGAGATATAGTGGAGGGAACCTGGGGGATATAAGGGAGGGAACCTGGGAGATATAGTGGAGGGAACCTGGGAGATATAGGGGAGGGAACCTGGGTGATATAGGGGAGGGAACCTGGGAGATATAGGGGAGGGAACCTGGGAGATATAGGGGAGGGAACCTGGGAGATATAGGGGAGGGAACCTGGGAGATATAGGGGAGGGAACCTGGGAGATATAGGGGAGGGAACCTGTGAGATATAGGGGAGGGAACCTGGGAGATATAGGGGAGGGAACCTGGGAGATATAGGGGAGGGAACCTGGGAGATATAGGGGAGGGAACCTGGGAGATATAGGGGAGGGAACCTGGGAGATATAGGGGAGGGAACCTGGGAGATATAGGGGAGGGAACCTGGGAGATATAGGGGAGGGAACCTGGGATATATAGGGGAGGGAACCTGGGAGATATACGGGAGGGAACCTGGGAGATATAGGGGAGGGAACCTGGGAGATATAGGGGAGGGAACCTGGGTGAAATCATATGGAGAATGACGTGTCCATACACCGCGCAACAGCTTTGTGAAATGGCTGAACACAAAGATAGAGGACCTCTATCGCATTTAAGATGATAGCGCTATTACTTATAGCCTATACGGACAGGTAAGTATTTTTACCTAATATTGGTTAGTTGCTAAGTCTCATTCCATTATTCCATTAACAAAGTTATAAAAAATTCGACAAGTTGGTCTAAAAATAAATAATATGAAAAATTTAAGAGAAACAAACTAATTACTAACCCAGAGTAACAATCTCCCAGAGCAGCACTGCGTAACTCCAGACGTCTGACTTTATTGAACAAACACCGTCGAATAGACTCTCTACAGCCAACCAGCGGACCGGTCTGCGACCCTTACGTCGCTTCTCGTAGCGAACCGAGCCACCCGCTGCAGACACATGCTTGGCCATACCGAAGTCGCTGATACAGCAGGACTGGTTGTCAGCCGCAATGAGAACGTTGCGAGCTGCCAAATCTCGATGGACAATCTGCGGGGGGAGGAATGGTTAATGGTTGGTCCAAAAAGGTGTCTGAGGGATAACTGGCAGCCCCCCTTACTACACTACACACTATAGGGATGCAACAAAATTTCACCCGGAGCCGGAGCCCAGAGGTTTCTCCGGGTTACAATATGAGCTCCGGTCGGAGCCGGAGATTCGAAGCATTGACAATTCCAATGTATTATTATAGAGAAAGTTATGGAGAGAATTATGGAGGAGTAATATGACGCAAACTCTTTCTCGGATAGTTAATATTCCGCCTCAATGATATTTATAAATAAAGTGGACTACTACCACAAATATATTTTTTTATAAAGCTACTATTTAGAAACTTTAACATAATAATATGTGATCTTTTATTACATTAAACTGGGTATGGGTAGCTTCGCAAATCTGTTTGTTCGAAAAATATTTTGTAATTATATACACGTTTTGTGCAGGTCGGTTTTATTCAAAATTAGTTTAAATAATGAAGTTTTATACAGAGAGTCATGAAAAACGGCCATTGTTGTTGAAAAGTACTGTTTTGTGGTCAAAAAAACATTCAATGATGAAAACCAGTGTCACCACATGAAAGCCCTTCTATAAAATTAAAAAAAAGTAAATTTTCGAAAATTGCACTTCCTATGGGGGTAATCAATGTCCCCTTAAGGGAACTTATCGAAATATTTGGTGGTTCTATCTAATGGAGAAACCTAATGGTTGCTGTACAATGATGCAGCACCCAATGGCTCCTTCCCCTCTGGTCTATCTATTGTATAACGTCGCGCTAAGAACCTCAGTAACAGATTAGACACCTGTGTGCCATTACCTTTACTGATAAGATAAAATTCGATTTCCTGTCGAATGTCTATTATACACCATGACCCGTAATATAGTGTCATTTTCTAATGACACGGACCCCCCCCCCCCCCCCCCCCCCCGTAAAATTTTTCTACAGATCTTTATCATATTGTTTGAAATTTGAAAAACCACTAGTTCAACTCACCGTGGGTGTTACCATGAAGCCTGAATTTTCGATTTTGCCTTTAATTTTATTTATAAGGGTCAATAAGCTTAAAAGTGGCCAAAAAGGGGTACAAATTGACCAAAAAAATTTTGTCGGAAATTAGTGCCATACCATACACCATTCGAAAGATAATTTCATGGCGAATCTTGTGATGGTAGAGGGAGAGCATGACGCGCTGCTCAAAGGGAGATATATGGCAAAAACTAATGTCATATCTGTAACGTTTTTGTCTACCACTGTAACGCATTACAGTGATGACATTTATGGGACAAACGTCTGTAACGGCCATCTGTAACGGTAATTATGTTATATGGATTTTGCAGTATTTATAACTTATTGCTTCGACAATAAGGTAATTTATTGGACAAACATCTGTAACAAACAGTGATATCTGCCCATAACCATCGCATCCACTAAATTATATGTACTTAATACACAAGATTTCCAATAAATAGAAAAAGTTTTTCATTAACATTTTTCTGTGTAACCGATAATCTTGTTTTACACGATTTTTTTTATCCCGTGTTTAAATTTTCTCTATCGCGCCGCTTTTTATATGCTTGTTTAAAATACTCTGTATAACAACCGCGGTCCATTTTTCCTCTGTACTTATTTAACCGCTCCCTGGCGTTTCCCTGCAACTGATTCAGACACGTCTATTACCTCATCCAATAAACGGATCTGACTAAACTTATCACAATAATATAAGTAGTGCACAAGTCCTTCATGTAAGTCAGTGAGTGATGTTAAGCCAATGATTTAGAAATTGATAGTAAAATATAGGGCATAGGCCTTTTATATGCTATGAGGATCATTGCTATCAGCATTGTTGTAATAAATTACGCGCCTATGCAGGGAAGCCTAATAACGAAAAACGCAAAACGAAACACCGTCTGTACAATATATTGTATGTTAAAAAAAACACTGTTTGTAGGAAATGTATCTTCTACAATTCTAAACGAAATAAAGCGAAATTATGTAAAAAGCACATTTTATTTATAGGCCTACTTTTAAAATTTATAAGATGGAGATTGTATATATTTGCAATTAATTCCTAAATTATTTACCACGGACCCAGAAGCTCTGGATTCATACAATTTCATATGTGAAGTGAATCTGCGCTTTACTCCCTAGAATCCGCAATCACCTCTTCCCGGATAGAGATAAACATGAATCCGTGTTTTACTCCCCTTACGGGAGGATCCAGTAACACTCCAGCAACAATTCAAATTAGATTGAATTCGCATTTTGCACTCATTTCCGGATTTCATGAAATCCCGGATCCGCGTTTTAACCTCAAAATCCGGGTACCGATCCGGATCCTGCATCCAGTTCCGCGTTTTACACTTACCCATCTTACACTACCACATTACCATGAGCAGTTAGGATGTCAGTAGGAAGACGAAGAACGTATCAAACGCGTAGGCATTCAAATATTGTCAGTGATGCCTTAATGTATATCAGGATGACACGCCGTTACAGATAGGACTGTCATATAGATATGACTGAAAACCTACAGTCTGTAACGCATCGATAACTGGTTATATAATGCGTTACAGATGAGACATGCCCTATCTGTAACGCACTGCACTGTAACGGTGACGCGTTACAGATGGTTGACAAAAACGCTTACCACCGCCATACATCCTAGGTGTTTATTTATCACATTAACTCTTGGGGTTAATGCGGCATAAATTAAAATTGCCTTTCCACACGTACCATTATACTTGTATGAGATTAATATTATCAAAATCTATGGCCACATTTGTAGCGTTACAGATATGGACGTTTATGCTTTCTATATTGACTTTGTTAAACATAAATGCTTCCCAAATGAGATGACCTTACCCTTTGTATGTGATATTTGGCCTATATATGTTAGAAACCCTGTAGATTCTAAATATATCAAAACTGTAAACCTACAGTTACTACTTCAGATTCTAGACGTAAATGTTACAGATGTGACACAAAAATTGAAAAATCCATGCCCATTTTATGTATCGATCTCAAATGGTTCAACATGAATATTATGGCCTGAAATATATCGGAAAAGAAAGCAAAACATCTAAGCTTCCCAACAATATATAGGTTTCCTATATATTTGCCACTTGGGGTGATAAAATTTACAGTTGTTTGTGGTCGTGTCATGTAAGGGACAACTGATTTTCACGATATTTCAGTCTTTGATGGGGCATATCTTTTGACTGCCTTTACAGATTTTGATAATTTTTAGTGCGTAAGCTGCGCAAATAAATTAGCTACAAAATAATATATAACTTTATTATATACGAATAAATTAAAGCATTTAAAATTATATCGTAACTTCCGGACAAACCATTGGCCACTTTTAAGCTTATTGACCCTCAAGCGTTTTAAAAAAGTGTCTTTAGCGAAATCGCAGCCTCTGTATCGTTGCCATTCTTCACTTTAGTCGTATTTTTTTTCACATCAATAGAAAGCTTGCGTTGAAAGGATTCCAAATATGTAACAATGTCTGAATTTCATTGAGATACAGCTGAGAAATAGGCGTTCAAAGATTGCAAGAATTATTGTTCGCTACAGGCCATTTATTCTATTTAATAAATACACAAAATTCTACAACGTGTTATTTATTTTATGAGTTGGTAGGCAACAGTGGTATCCCTATACAATACTGCGTAGCTAATCATACATAAACAAATTGTTCCAGAATATTACGTATTTATTAAATATAATAAATGGCCTGCAGCGAACAATAATTCTTGCAATATTTGAATGCCTATATATCAGATGTTTCTCAATGAAATTCAGATATTGTTACATATTTGGAATCCTTGCAACGCAAGCTTTCTATTGATATGAAAAAAAATACGACTAAAGTGAAGAATGGCAATGTACAGAGGGTGCGATTTGGCAAAAGACACTTTTTTAAAACGCTTATAAATAAAATTTAAAGGCGAAATTGAAAATTCCGGCTTCATGGTAACACCCACGGTGAGTTGAACTAGTTGTGTTTCAAATTTCAAGCAATATGATAAAGATTTGTAGAAAAATATGGGGGGGGGGGGGGGGGGGGTCCGTGTCATCAGAAAATGACACTATATCACGGGTCATGGTGTATATAATAGAAGATCAACTTTGGAAGATAAAATCTCTGACATCAGGCAATTACTTTAAACAGTTAGTATAGTACATCCGATAGGAGAGGGTTGATAACAGATTGCATTACGGGGGGACTGAAATGTAATTTTATGTGTATGTGTCCCCCGCAGCTGTAATCGATTGTCCCCGCCTGTGACGCGAATTGTATTTGGAGACTTTCCTGTCTGTAATCAATAATTATCAATAGGCCCGGATATTGCACATCTACAATCATTACATGTACTTTATTTAATAATCCACAAAGCCGAATTTCCCCTTTATTTTTGGATAAAAATAATAATTTATTTACATTAAGATATGCATTAAGATGCTAAAATATTACCCACAAGTAAAAATCCTAAAAACTGTATAACCAGTTTCATGTGGCTGCCAGGATTAGATTAGGTGTAATTAAATTAGATTAATATATGTATATATATTATAGGTAGGTATAGGTATATATAGGTTAGGTATAATTAATTAGATTAGGTGTAATTGGATACCTAATGAAATATGACAATAGCCTACCCACCTATGTACCGGTACAGTCTTTAAAACTGAAAGACACAGGGGGGACATTTTACCATTACAGGCGGTGACATTTTACCATTACAGGCGGTGACATTTTACCATTACAGGCGGTGACATTTTACCATTACAGGCGGTGACATTTTACCATTACAGGCGGTGACATTTTACCATTACAGGCGGTGACATTTTACCATTACAGGCGGTGACATTTTACCATTACAGGCGGTGACATTTTACCATTACAGGCGGTGACATTTTACCATTACAGGCGGTGACATTTTACTGGTACTTACTTATGCTACATGTAATGTATGCCCATTACAATGGTGCCCATTACATGGGGGGGGGGGGGCACACTATGAGTGGAATTCAGCATTTGATCCGATGGTGTGCAGTATATATATTATTATTATGTTGTTCAGGCAGTTTTTCGAAAATTCCACATGATTTAGAACATAATGGCCATATGATTGGCCATTGGACATCCGATTACATAAGGGTTATTTTATAAACATTTAACATCATTACAGGTGGGGACTTTTATAATGGACCTTGCTAGACGTAGTAACATTGGCACCGGTGTCAAATTTCTTGCTGTCTCAATTGGTTTAGGCATTATTATCCAATAGGTTGCAGCTTGCAAAAACCTATCATTACAGGGGGGACATAAAAAGTTAAAAAAATTGTCTTTTATGAAAATTTTTATAATTTGTAACATCTTTTTTAGTTTTAATTAAGTATAGCAATGCATAATATGGGCGTACAATTTTGTGCTCTTTTCAATGATATGACACTTGGGTGATTAATTATAAAACTCGAAGAGTATAAGAACTCTTTTTTGAAGTTTAATTAAAATGTCCAGCCATTTTGCCTTCGAATCAATGTTTGGAGTATTGGACAGTCTCATGATTTGATGATGGGTGAATCAAATATTATCGAACTGAAAATTTACCTACATTTTGAGGGTAAATGTTGGAGAAATGGTCAAATAGGTCAAAAGTTAGTAAACCATCTGGCCACTGTTTTTGTGTTTTGATTTGACTCAACACTGTGAATTGGACTAATCAGCAGTGGTTCCCCCGTGAAGTGAGTTTCACTTATGATTTCACATCGTAAGGGGCGATGCTTTTTACTGGTATCCCCGCCGCCTTTCAATAATATTAATGGTGCGATATTGTCTGTTGTATTTATATATAGTACCTCTACGTTGATGTTAAAGTGGCGGCGGTTCGGTTCGTTTACACACCTGTAGAGAACTTATGTAAGCCATCCTTTGGATATTTGGTGAGCGAAAGAGAGTAGTTGCAGGGCTGTGATTGGATTATCCGTATCGAAACTAAGTTTCTAGAACGAACCAACAGCTGTTGAAGGTTCCCGTTTGGCATATTCGTAAACAACATAGACGGGTCTAAAAAATAAAGGTTTATCATATAATAATCACAGATAGGGTGGGGGGAAACTGGACGCAATAAAAATTAATCCACCTCCAGGGGAAATTCGACGCAAATAACAGCTAATTATTCTCAAAAATAAAACTGTAACCTGTTCTATTGTACTTAGTTATTGTTTTGGTTAAAATAACGTGCCACTGTAACCTGCTCCTTTCCCTCTATTGATATTAATTCGCCAAGGCGGGTTTTGCGTCGAGTTTCCACCCCCCCTGTCTCAATAATCAATATAATATTTATAAATTAAAATTAAATTATTATTACTAATTCAAAATACCGATATTCACTGTGACAGGACAATTACCCCCCGAGGACAATAATTACCTCCCGGACACCCGGACAATTGCCCAGAAAGACACTTAACCACCAACAATAAATTGCCCCCAAGGAAAATTGCAAAATAAATAAGGTCGTTCCTAACTAGAAGTTATTCAAGCGCCTATCTTGTTTTCAACATTAAACAATAATTTTATAGTCCATTGCTATTAGATTTTATATTTTTTTTAAATTGTCCGTGGCAATTGTCCTCGGGAGTAATTGTGCGGGGGACAATTTTATAGGCAGGGATCGTACGGTAGTTATATTTTGCCGTAGCGGTAACGGTATGGCTTTGCGGTAGCAAAAAATATAGCTGGTATTAATGAATTTAGACGCTCACTTTTTGACGATTTTTTTTTAAAAGTATGGCGCTTATTTTTGGTAAATTGTTTTCTTGAATTGATAGATTATAATTCTTTTGTTTTTGTTGACAGAAAATACGATACAATACGAATCAATTTTTCATGTGTAATGTGTAACTAACTGCTGTAATGATGGCTGAACGTTTATTTTGCATATATAATATGGTGATATTTGAAGGTATAAATAAATAAAGGATACAATGTGATTATAAGAAAATGCGATGTGATACGAAAAAGTTTTGTAATTATTATATATTATTATCCACTAATAGTATAATGTGTAAGGTTATACTTAGGGGGGGGGTGGGGGGGGGGGGGGGGGGGGGGGGGGGGGGGGGGGGGGGGGGGGACTTCCGGACGCAATAAAATTAATCCCCATCCAGGGGAAATTCGACGCAAATAACAGCTGATTATTCCAAAAAATAAAACTGTACCTGTTCTGTTGTGTTTAG